>JADRCD010244232.1:0-16309 GCA_019843815.1 Montemys delectorum | reverse complement strand
ACCATCCACATGCATGGCTCTCTCATTGTTCACATTCATGGCTCCCCACCATCCACATGCACAGATTCCTCACCACCTCCATAACCTCCTCTTTGTTTTTGATCTGCTATCTTACTTTTCCCATGCTGTGCTTCGTGCATGTCTCTATCCCATAATAGCTTAGAAGGTGGACAGATTAATTCTGATGAATGGGTCAAGTGGCAAAATTAAGACTGTCAATGGGTCAGAAAACAAATAAATAAAAGACCCAGAGAAATAGTCTAATCTTGTGATTTGAAAAAACAAAAACAAACACACAGAAACAGAAACTGGAGATAAAAAAGAGTCAATTTTATATGGAAGTTGTAGGAAAGATATATAACATTGATGAGATGTAGTGAGGAAAAGTATTTGTTAGCCATCATGAAGAAGGGAAACTGCAGGAAAACCAAGAGCTTCTGTTCACAAACATGTCCAGCTCAGCAGTGCTGGTCTACCATGAGGTCAAGGAAACCCTGAACAGGACAAAGCTTTTAGCATGGAGGATACCTCACACCACATCCATGGGGAACACAGCTGTAAGCCCCCCACCCTGAAGATGGAATCAGGAAGATAAAAAATTCCGAGGTCATCCCTGCCTACACAGGTAATCAGAGGCTACTGGCCTTCTCAAAAACCAACGGACATCCGAACAAACGAAAAATGCCAAAGCTTCCACTCAAAGTTGTCAGTGGACAAGACAAATCGCTGCCAGAGATGCTTCTGATATTAGCAACTGCAAGCAGACTCTGGTAAGTCAGTAAAAAGGGCGTCAAGAACTTCTGGTACTACGCAGATACCAGCTGTTTGTGAAGGAATGATGCCCTATTGGACAGTAACACCATGCCAGGAAGTTTGGTAAGGTAGAGCGGGGTTGAGACCTAGAGACTCGGTGGGCACACACCTGAGACTTGGGTAGCTCCCCACTTCCTGCCAGACTCATGACTTGGAACCCCTGCCATGTTCCTCACATGAAAGAAACATGTCCTATAGCCCCATCGGCCCACAACAGAGTTCTCCATGCTAATGAGGTACCCAGAAGCCCAGATGATTCCCTTCCCCAACGTTCCTCCCTGTAAAAGGTCCACCCTGAGAAATGGGTATGGTTCATTAGGCATCTATTTTCTGCCATTAACAACAAAGAAACTGTTTAGGACTATGGACTGTCTCTTTCACTGAGATCTGCCATGGGGAGTCCTAGAGAAGGTATTCAACTACAGGGTCCCAACTAAATCCTCATGTATAGGCCTCTCTACACTTGTGGCCACAAAGGCCACCAAGCCTGCCTCCACCAAGCTAAGGTCAATCACCCATGGGAGAAGCTCGAGCCAACCACATGCCCAGGGCTAGATGCTGTCCCCAGCTCATGGGCCCCTGACTCTGTTTTCAGCTCTTCTATGACTCCCAGAGGTGCCTGGATGTTCAAGAGTCTGAGAACCCCACAACCCTGGCCTCCCCCTGGGGACCCTTGAACCAGCTCTGGCTTTCTCACATCTCAGATTGCCTTTTTCCTCCCCTGGGGCAGTGCCTCTGTGCTTCCCTACAGGACAGCACCTGATCCAGAGGTGGGATAGGATAAACACAGTCAAACTGCTCTTCAAGGGGAAACGTTAGTAAAAAACACCCTGGTAAATCTTCCTTTCATATACAATAATAGGTTGTCCCCTAAGCTTGCTTACATAAGGGAAATGGCACAGATGAGCATCCAAACCGAGGGATACTAAAAGGGGGAATTTCACAATAACTAAACATTTATCATTTTAAGCAATCAGTGATGCTCACAGTTTGAGGCAGCTGTGAGATGGTCACTTAGACCAGCCTTGTAAAGCATTACTCAAGATTGCTCACACAGGCTTCACCAACTCCTCAGAGAATGTCTCTCTCTCACACACACACAGATTTATAAAGATTCTTTTCCTTATACAATGTCGTGTTTTTGATTCAATAAATCAAAGAAATGCTTCCTTTGAAAGAAAAAAAAGATTGAAAAAAACTAATGACTAGGGCTGGAGAGATGTCTCTGCTGTTAAGAGCACTGACTGCTCTTCCAAAGGTCCTGAGTTCAAATCCCAGCAACCACATGGTGGCTCACAACCATCTGTAATGAGATCTGGCGCCCTTTTCTGGTATATCTGATGACAGCTACAGTGTACTTAGATATAATAATAAATAAATCTTTAGGATGAAATGAGCAGGGTTGACTGGAGAGAGCGGGGCCAAACAGGAGTAAGCAAAGATTCTGAATTAAAATTCCCAACAATCACATGATGGTTCACAACCATCAGTGCAGCTACAGTGTATCTCATGCATAAAATAAATAAATAGATCTCTCTAAAAAAGATAATGACTTATAATTTATACCTCATAATACATAAGACCCTGTCACATCACCAATGTCACATGGTTTCATCAAAATCCTTAAGGATCTGGGCTGGAGAGATAGCTCAGGGTTTAAGAGCAATTGCTGCTGTTCATGCTGAGGACCACAGTTCTCTTCTCAGCCCACAGTACCCTGTTATCCCATCTCCAGAGGGATCCTTTACCCTATTCTGGCCTTTGGGGTACTGTTCTCATGCACTCATTCTCAGAAACATGCAAATACATTATTTAAAAAGCAAAATCTTTAAAAAATTTTCTTCTATATTTACTTATCCAAGGTTACACAATTACAAGACTTAAAAATGTTGCTCTTAGGAGATAAAGAGTCTACTATGTATGACATGTACACTTGCTGGAAAGGACAGGGTAATTCATCTTGTCCTGTTGCCTCTAACTTAGCCCAGTGGGTACAACTCGAGTACAGTGTAATTAGATGAAGGTGTCATGGTGGCTTTTCCCCAAAGCAATTATTTAATTCTTCTTGTGGGAACTTCAAAGGGTTTTGCACTTTGTAGCTTGAGCTTCATGTACATTTATAACTTTGCTGTGGCGATAGTCATTTCAGACTAATTTAAAGAATTTCATTATTAAACTTTGAAGTTGCAATGAAACTATAAAATCCCAATCTGAACTTGACTTGGTAATTATAGATCTCTATGATCCTTTTGTTAGTTTTTTAAATTGACCAAAGCAATTACATATGCTAACCAACAACAAAACATGTTAAACAAATTTAGGGGAAAAATTTTCTGTCATTAAAAAAAGGTTTAGAAACCAACTTCAAGTTTATATAAATACAAAATAATGCAGCAACTTGATGAAAGCGAAGTGAAAGGCTTTCCAAAATAAAGGGGAAAAATGTCTGTAGATATCCCAGCCCACATGGTAAGACTGACTTTACCAGACTCTATGAACACTGAGATTTGAATACACCACAGGTTCAGGAAACAGTGGGTTCCACAGATTGAATTTAGGTGTGAATCTTGACGGCAAATGACTTTACCACCATGCCTTCTTACCAGCCCATCCTGGCTAAGCCATCTTACCAAGTAGTCTTTGCACGTTTTAAAAAGCAGAATGGCAAGTCCTTATAAATAACCTAAGAAAGTGGTCAATATAAAAAAAAATCCCATAAGATTCCATAGAAGATTAAGCCATGACCAACACAATTTGTTCCACATACACCTGAACTGCTTTTATAAAATCCACCCAAGGTTTCAACTTTAGACTTACTGAGCTCAGTTCTAAGATGTCAGAAGAAAGTGACCACTAGGCTAATGTCCTTCCCTCAAGCGTGTGTCATGGGAGGAACAGAGGACCAAAGCTTTGGAGTCTAAGAAAACCTGCAAGACAATCCCAGAATTTAATAAACACACCCTTGTCTGCCTGTGGCACAACTGGATCATCTTTGGGTGCTGCCAAAGCAGCCTTGGAGCAGCTGGCAGTATATAGTCTGTCAATGAATGAATTCAGTCATTCTGAGTACAGCCAATCATGTTTCAGGCTCATGGTCAATAACCAGGAAGCAAGGGAAATGGGTTGTCTTCAAATCAGCAAAGCCATTAACCCAAAATACTGAAGCATTTTCAAACTGGCCAAAATACAAAGACTATTTGTCTATAGGGTCCTAAGCAACACATGGGACATCTATATTACACACTGTCCCCCAGGACTCACGGACATCCTCAGAAGGTGATGTAGAAGGGCCAGAAGTTACAAAGGCCTGGAGAAAAGCAGGGTCTTATGGACTGGATGGTACCACAGCCAGCTGTGCCCACAACTGAGCCCATCAGTTTTCCAGGGATGGAAAGCTGATGAGTCCACTGACAATGGAGAAGCTGGTCACATGAGGTGGTTTCTGGTGGAAGGAGTCAGTTTTCTCTAAGGGTGTGACCTCTGCATATCAAGCTTCAGTAGACCTGACACCAGGAATATAAGGGTCGCACAAATTGGATCATTGGATACTAGAAAGAACTAATTTTTAAAAGTAAATACAAAGTAGGGAAGAGTAGGGAGAGCTGGTTCTGTGAGGAATTACAGGGGCAGAGTAAATATGATCAAAACAGATCATAAATATGCATGAAATTCTGAAGACTCAATAAAAGATCATATTAAAACCCTCTTTCCAGGGTTCAATGACCACCCAGGCTCTGACTCTTCTACACCATTTTTGCTTGTTTGTGTATTTGATCCAAAGTCTTGATCTCTCTCTCCCATATTCTGGGATCGTATGCTTCGGCCCCCACATACAGCATCCCTCAGTGCTTTTGTAGTCTTAGAATTGCCTTTTGCAGTCTGTCAACAGTGGAGACTGAGGCATCTGTCTATGTGTGTGTATCTTGTCTGTATCTGCCTATTTGTCTGTGTGTCTATGTATGTCTCTCTGTGTGTCTGTCTTTCTGTGTCTCTTGTCTGTGTAGAGCAGAGGGGAGAGAGAACAAGCAGAGGTTACCTGATGGATTAAAGGCCAACCCAGTTGGTAAGGATTGGAAGGCTAAATGCATGTGTGTGTGGAGGGGGTGCGGGGGGGCAACTAAGCTGACAGAAAGACTACCATATCCTGTCCCAGGAGGATACCCACTGTCACAGGGATGAGCATCAACCAAAGCAACAGAGACAAGAGCTAAATGAGTAAATAAATAACTTCCAGTGAGAGGGAACATGTTTCTCTGTGTGGTTGTTTTGCTAGGGCAAGGCTGTGAGTGTGCTCCCTAGAATTCATGTGACAAAGAGCTGGGTGCTTGTGGTGCCAGACAAGATGGATGGGAACAGCTGTATGCATGCAACCAACGACTGGGCAGATAAGTCAAACCAGGGTGAGACATTCTTTGACAGTTCAGTCACCTCCCTAGCCATTTAGATACTTCCAAATTGAGCAATGAAGCCATGCACAGGGAGAATCTCTCTCCCCAGAGCCAGAGAATGCCACATAAATGGGGACTTGGATCCCAGCATGCATATGAATTGACTAGGGAGTGCATTCAATTTTGGAGAAGCACTTAGTTTGAGAGGGGACCAAAATTAGTTCTCCCGTAATGACAGGGATGAGAATCAGGTCACAGATCCCCACTAGGGTTTTGGGGAGAGATTTTTGTTGTGGTGGTGGTGGTGGTGGCAGTTGTTGTTGTTAATGTGTTGTGTGGGGTTAGAGGTGTATCTGTCTATCTGTCTGTCTGTGGAAACTAGAGTATTGTGCTCAAGATCCATCTAACTTCACTTTTATTTTATATCGCCTATTATAGACCCAGAGCTTGCCAAGGATAGTAGCCACTAGGGAAGCCCCAGGGTTCCCTTTCTCTGCCATCCCAACAATAGCACCACAAACACCAAGCTTTTTGGTTACATGGATTCTAAGGAGCACACTCACGGCCTTGCGCTAAGAAAGCAAGTATTTTGCCAACCACCCCATCACATCAGCCCCGGACCAGACGATATCAGGAAGATACAGAGCACTCTCTACCTCTGGCTATTACATGGAGAACAGATTGATGAGGTTGGGGACACAGGTGAGTCCTAGGAGACACAAACCAAAAGGAAAAAGGGCTCCTCTGTGCAAGAAGGAACTGAAGACCAGTGTGTTATAAAGTCACGAGGAGGCTTCGTACAGACTGATTTCCATAACCACAGGCCTTCACTCTATGTGTCAGTCACGCAGGCACTCCTGGCAGAGCCCACATTCAAACTAATAATTATTTGTTTGCAAACTGGTTTTTTACTCCTCTTTAAACAATCAAATCTTTCAAATCTCATACTCAGGATATAGTTAAAAAGAGATGAAGAATTTAAAGAGAAGCCATTTTTATAAACCAGTAAGCTTGACTGGTTGTTAATTAAAGGAAATACAGCACCAGGTCTCCTTCCAAACTCCAACTGCATAGAGATCTAAGAGGCACAGTGAAGGCACAGAGGTCTACATGCAGTAATTTTCCCAGACCAAGTCCTAAAAGACGTCAGTTACATTCCCATATTTCCAGAGGTCAAGTGACCTCAGGCACCAGAAAGAAAGTCAGGGAATGCTAAAGCTGCTACAATCTTAAGTTTATTTATCAGACCCACAGTCTTACTATCTCTGATTTCACCTTGTACCCATCATATACCAAGAAAAATTGAGCAAATACTACTTAGCATGCTACTTCTAATGAAATTTTTTAAGTACAAAGGAGTGGTTTAAAGACCAATGTATTTCCACAGTGAGCTTGCCAGCATCACCAGGGAAACCAGTTAGCCCTATTTACCAAATAAGGCAAGTTTCTTCAATGCCTGGAATCTTTCTACAGTGAGCTCACTCTCCTTCTCCCTGGATTTCCACAGTCCTCACAGGTCATAGCCATGGCTCCTACACAGTCCGTAAATCAGGAAGCTCCCATACAGAAGTGGGAGGCATGTCTCCAGGGCTCATTTGGCTTGTTTTCAGATCACTCCTAGCTGTATATAGAAGTGTAAGAGGCAAAACACAGCCCAGCTTCACAGCAGTAAAGATCAGTATTAAACTAAAGCCACTAACAGAATTGGTGAGAGCTGTTTACTCCTGTTCACACATATGGCAGACTTTACCTGACGCCTCTCAGTGTAGTTACCAGCTGAAACTGTTGCTCATTTTCCACTCATGAATTTACACACACGTGTCCACCGATTTTTAAGTGTTCTAACAAGTGAATCCATTCATTTGCTCAATTCCAAAGAAAGAATTTTCCATTTTTAACTGTTTCTGTAAAGATAACTGGTGCACAAAGACCAAATTTCAACCTACATTGTATCTTGTAAATCTCTGGCAAGAGCTAGCACCTTTTTACCTACCGTTCACAGTACTGTGGAAAGAGTTGTCTACTGTATTTGGCAATTCTGGCTTCAATATGAAACCTGAATGTCACAAATGTAGAGTGGTTTTTATGTGACGATTTCAAGACAAAAAGTTCTTCATCGTTCTCTTCTCAGTGGTCCATGCCAGTCACACCATGAACGGCAAATCAGAAATTAGTTTCGGAGGAAATGATTTCACAAAAATAAATACCATAGAAGTAAGAAAACCTGCTGTTTGTGTTACAAATAGGAGTTGTAACCAACAATGTGCAAAATTACACCCAAGTTTGTCTTTCTAGAAATGCTGTGGTCTCCAAGCACAGAAGTGTTGTGCTTTGAGTACGGTCTACATTGCCCATAGGTACACATGTGGAAAGCTTGAGAATGGTGGAGTTGAGAAAGGGGAAAACACTTAAAAGGTGGGAGGTGATTAGGTCTTTGAAGGGAATGCATGGGACTAAGAATGAAGACTAGTGGGTAGAGTGCTTGCCCACCCTGCAGGACGTCCTGGGTTCAATTCTCAGAAAGGCATAAACTGGGCATTCTAGCAGACAGTAGCACTCCAGCAGTATAGGCAGAAAGATGAGACGGTCAAGGTCTTCCTTGACTGCAAATAGAGTCTGAGATCAGCCTGGGCTACACAAGATTATGACTCACAAAATGAGCAGGAGGCGAAGCAGATGGCGCTCTGTCCACTGTGTTAGGAGATGGCGCTCTGTCCACTGTGTTAGGAGATGGCGCTCTGTCCACTGTGTTAGGAGATGGCGCTCTGTCCACTGTGTTAGGAGATGGCGCTCTGTCCACTGTGTTAGCAGATGGCGCTCTGTCCACTGTGTTAGGAGATGGCGCTCTGTCCACTGTGTTAGAAGATGGCGCTCTGTGGGTAGCTCCCCCAAATCTCGCTGGCTTCCCTCCCTTCTGGTCCTGCCTGCTTCCTATCTCTGAATCTGTCATGGGGCCCCATCAGCCTCTTCTCTTTGGGACCCCCCCCGGACAGTAACCAAATAAGCTTCTTTATTTTGTAAGGCATCCTCTGTTAACACGGAGTATACAAAGAAAGATACCAAATCACCACACAAATATTAAGTCTGAATAGATTACTGAAATGAAAACTGGAATTTATTTTAATACACAATCTTTTGGGGTTTTTTATTGTTTTGTTTTGTTTTGTTTTTTCCAGTAAGCTGCCAGGGATAAATATTTCACTCTTTCTGGGCCGCACGCTGTCTTATGCAACCACCCTACTTGGCTGATTGAATGGAAAAAGTTAGAAAACAGACAAATGAATGATACTACATTCCAACAAAGATTTAATTTCTGGGTACTAAACCTGGCTTTCATGCAATTTGCCTATGATATAAAATATTATTCTTTAGATTATAACAAAATTAAGAAATATACTAACTGTTCACAGCTCATGGGCCACACACACAGATGGGTATTTGCTTAGCCAATAGCTTCCTACCTATACCTTAAAAGATTAAATTCATGTTTAGGACAATCACAGGAAACAACTGCAACCCTTAATGCTACAAGGAAGAATTAAGAAAAGGGAGCAGTCACCCCAGGTCCATCAGAGATATTTGGTAAGAGCCATTACCATATCCCAGATGACACAGATGTCACACTCCCTTTGGGAATTTGCTAAAAGCATTCAAGGAACAAGAAACAGTGCCGTGTCATTTTTTTAAAGTCAGCTGTAGTTTAAACCCTGAATGCCTCCCAAAGTGCCACTATGTATCTGATACCAGCCTGGGCTAAAAGTATTGATGCCAGTGCTGTTGGTAAAAGAAGGAAGCGCCAGGGAGCAGAGCCTCAGGGAAAGGACTTAGGTAACTAAGGTGTGTCCTGAAGTGGCTGGTTCTTGGGACTCCAGACCTCCCCCTTCTTCAGAAGAGAGCACCTTCTTCTGCCAAGCATCCTTTGTCATGTGTGCAGCCCTGTGGCAGGACCAAAGGCAATGGAGCCAGGAGGCTACGAACTGAACTCGGAAACCACAAGCCAAATGAAAGAGGAAAGGCTGCTCTAAGGCACTTGTTATAGTAGCAGAAAACCATGGCACAGTAGAGACCTGTGCAGACACACAAAGAAAAACAGTACAGAGACAGAGAAAGGTGACACATCATGAAACCCAAGACCCAACATCAACTGCAAGGAAGACAGAACTGCAAGTCTGTACTTCACTGGAAACGGGACAGTAGTAGCTCAGAGCAAAGACAACCATGACCTGAAAGACGCCTAAGTGCCCTTCTGCCTGTACATGCATAGCCATGCACTTACTTATATGATGTGCACGTGCGCGCGCACACACACACACACACACACACACACACACACGCACAAGCACACGCACACGCACACGTACACGTACACATGCACACTGAATTCTAAGAGGGCTTTGTTACTTGATTTATATGTTTAGTTTTGAACAGTACAACGAAAAGCACAGGAGTTTATCTCAAGAAGTAACAGCAGTGTGCAGTTAGCATTAGTTTTGAACAGTACAACGAAAAGTACAGGAGTTTATCTCAAGGAGTAACAGCAGTGTGCAGTTAGCATTCGTACTTGCTAAGTTATGGTGCAAACCATATTACTTAATGTGGTTCATATTTTTAAAAACTTAAAAACAAGAACAAAAGCTCTAATCCCCCAGGGTGCAGGAAGCGCCTCAGACACAAATGTTCCCCACTGTGACAGTTTCCCATTTCTCTGCTGTTTGTTTCACCTGGAGGTGAGTTCCCTTTTGCACTAACTGGAAATCTTCAGGTATTTCTATTTTCTTTTGCTGTAGTTTTTGAGACAGAGTCTCATGGAGCCCAAGTTGACTTCAAACTCCTTGAATCTAAGTCTTGCCTTGAAAATTCTATTCCTCCAATGTCTACCTCCCAAATGCCAGGACTATTAGCATGTGTTGCCCCACTCATGATTCTGCCAGTCTCAGACCTGCATCTGATAGATACCAACATTGCACGGGCCTCTGCCAGCCCCACTGGTCAGCAGAATGGATGTGTTCTTCCCCTATATTTAAGGAATAGTCTGCTCTATGTGCAGTATTAAAGCTGCTCCGTCAGAGCTCTTGATTTCTGACATTTTCTATTACCTTGAGTGCGCTGAGGATAGCAACACAGGTTTTCTGTGTGCTCTTGGGATTGAGCATAAACAGCTTAGTACTCTCTGCAGAACCTTTCAATGTCTAGGACATGTGACAGCATGCTAATAAAACTTCCAATGACTCCGAACTGGGGAAGGAGGACAGCCTGGACTTGATTGAGTCTATGTACAAGGGCCTCAGGACTTCGGAATAAAGAAGCTGAAACTTGATCAGAATCCCATGAAAATCTCTGGCAAGCATGAGATGAGGTGAGGGAGGGGCCTAACTTCGAGGTTTCTAATATTCAATGTTTATCTCATTAAACCATGTGATGAATGGTATTATATGGACACTTGTTTATTTCATTTTGGTTTGTTATGTCTGTGCACATGTGTTTAATTGGTGTCATTGTATGTGTGTGACTTTGCATACAGAGGTCAGAAGGCAATCCATGCAGTGTCTAGATCCCATTGAAAGCAAAGATTTAAGTTTAGCCAGGCAAGGTAGGAAACTTCTTCAATCCCAGCACCTGGGATGCCAGAGCAGACCTTTCTCTGTAACTTTGAGGCCAGCCTGATCTACATAACAGCCTGGTCTACATAGCAAGTTCTATGCTGGCCAGAGGTACATAGTGAAACACTGTCTCAAAACAAAACAAACATTTAAAACTGTTACCATTTCATCAAGAAACCATTCTCCTAGAATTACCAAAGGAACTGGGTTTGTCACCATAAAAAACGAGAAATCATTGCAAGAAAACAAGTTTGATTCCTATCCAAGTCCTAACCACTAAAGAATGCAGATAAATTTAGTATGTAGCAGTAGTTCTCAAGATCTCACAGCGCAGATACCACCATCACGTCAGCACGGCTCCACTGTATCTTATAGCCAACTACAATTTATATATGACACATGGAAATGGTTCTAGCATTTTTAAAATTTATGTATTGGACCTAAAAATGGATCATAAGGATAAAACAAAAATAAAACTTTTGGGAACACTTTAAACATTCTTTAAGTATGTGAATTATCCAGTGACATAAAGCATTGCTCACAGGAAAAACAGTAGTAATTTCTTCTATAATTTAGGTTTAATTAAATTATAATGAGCACCTAATTTTTTGTTTTATTTAAATTAAAAAATGTACAGCAAGGGAGCTTTGGGTTATAATCTAATTCCTAACACTAGCTTCATAAATGGCTCTGCTTTGTCAATGACTAATTCAAAAATTCAACACATAAGGACATAATGTGTCTTTTCCATTTTTCTTGTATATACTTGTGTTTCTCTCACGAATGGATATGTGCCACACGTGTTCCAGAGTCCTGGGAGGCTGAAATGTTGAATCCTTGCAACAGGAGGTTGTGAGCCACCTGTGGGGGTGACACTTATCTAATGCAGAGCCAACTTTGTTATCAGGTGATGTCAGCTGGCTGGGTTTAGTGGTAGTGATGAGGACAACCAGAGCTGATCCCTCAAAAGGAGTTGTACACATGTGTGAACACACTATTAGCTGCCAAGACAGTTCCACGCTGATGTCTTGAAAGAGGCAGGCACCCGTACATTGCCAAGATTGCTAAATTCGGTACCAAAACCTCTGGACTTGAGTCCCCGTGGGAGGCCATGCTTGCCTCTGCCTTCCTAGCAATGCCTCTTCATCTCTTGGCATTCCAGGTGAGTAGTGTAAACACGACAGAGGCTTCAGCTCTAGGGCTGCTATGTGTGGTAGGGCTTTGCAGTTGTGCAGTGTCTTTCTCAGACAATGTCCAGCCAAGATACTCCTGAGAACCACACTTATCAATCTTCGGTAATCAACAGAGGTATGTCTCTTCTATGATACAATGTGCGATCAAGTAACCTGCATATGCGCTAACCCGTAGAGACAAAACCCACTTTACAGTAACACCTATTAGCACCTCTGAAATAAAAGCAGGTAACTTCTTGACCCTTACTACATAGAAACAAACTCAAGTTCACAAGATAGTTTTTAGTTAGCGAGGCTTTGATTTCAGGTTTGTTGTACTAACGTAAAACTTAATTCCAGAACCTCACTCTTCAACTGAGCTTATGCATTATCCATTTTGATGAATAAAGAAAAGAAATATTTTTTGCGTTTATCAAAATATGCTGGTGTTATTGAACAGCCAAGTGAACTTGTCATCTGTGTTTAAAATCTGAGCCCACCTCGGCACATCTGCTTAACTTCTACATTCGGCAGCTTCCTTCCCTACAAAGTGCCTAACAGCTTTCTATCTATGGTGGTGACTCTGAGGAAGCAAGAGAGTTCACATCAAGTCCTTAGGAAGGTATTTGCTTAATTACTACAAAGGGTAGCTATCGTTACGGCTTACAAACGTACCCAATTACTAACAATCAAAACTTTGCAGCGTCACACCTAGGGTATGCTCTCCTGATAAAGTTACAGGCTGTATTTCTCCGTGAGCTCCCCTCTTGGGGTGCAGTGAAGAGAAGGTAGCTCCCCACACCAGCAGTCTCCTGACTCTTCCAGGCTCCCATACTGCTCTTCAGAAAACTCCTTTGTGAAATATTCAGTTCTACTCTTAGCAAGTAGAGGATTAGACAAAATGCATCTTAATTACAAAAAAATCTTAGGTGTGGCCAAACCTCCTCACTTCAAACTCACCTCGTCACTATGGTTCCCTGGCTGGTCCCTGGAATCTCCAGCACACCCTAGGTGCTCAACGCTGACTACTTCTCCAGAGAAAAGCAACTTGAGAAGTCCAAGTTAAGATGCTGCTATCACTCAACAGTTAAGAAGCTGGACTGAGCAGAGCATAGTGGCGCACACCTTTAATCTTAGGACTTGGAAGGCAGAGGCAGGTGGATTTCTGTGGGTTTGAGGGTCGCGTACTCTACAAAGCAAGTCCCAGGACAGTGAGAGCTACACAGAAAAATCCTATAAGGGAAAACTTGAAAAAAAAATGGAAGGAAAGATGGAAGGAAGGAAGGAAGGAAGGAAGGAAGGAAGGAAGGAAGGAAGGAAGGAAGGAAGGATGAAGACATATTGCTCTTTCAGAGAAAGGGCCTGAATTAAGTGCCTAGCACCCATGTCAGATGGCTAACAGCCATTGATCACTCCAGGTCACTAGGATATAAAGCCCTCTTCTGTCCTCTATGGGCAATTGCACTTACATGCACATGCCCACACAGAGACCCACACTCATGTATATAATTAAAAATAACATTTTTAAGAAAATAAAGTCAACAAAGAGACTTGCAGATGGATTCAAAATGCTACTAAGTGGCTTGTTATCTGCCTAGAGAACTCAACCATGATGTTTTTACTGGTGAAAGCTCCACTGGGCAGCCGTAAACAGCACATGAAAACCATACCAGACCAGTATCTACAGGGCCTATTGACAACAGGAGAAAATGTAAGGCATAATCTACCAAACCCGCACTGTGAACCACAAAGTAGCTCACTCCAGATTACTCTCAGCACATGTCCAAGTCTGTCCACTACACCGCATGCACAGTTCACAAGGAGAGCAAAAGCCTTATCACTCAGAACATCTACAATTCTCCAAGATCATCTAAAGCCATGTACATACATAAGACAACAAAGCAGACTACAGCCATTTCTCACATGGATGGACTCTGTGGCTGTGACATAATTCTGGCACTTCTGCCTGGGTTTCTCTTCTAGATACTACAAAGTAAAGTAACATATGCAAGGCACATTTAAAAATAATAAGCAAATGTTCAGAGACAGAACTACTATGGGCAAAACAAAGGGATGTTTGTGCTCTGTTAGAGTTTTGAACATGAAGTCAATGTAGAAGAATGAAGTTCAACTTTGCAGTGACTACCGCTGCATTGTTTATTTCTGTATTCAAATCATAGAAGAGTGTTCATACAACGTCCTTCTCAGAAATGAAAATCAGCATCTTCAAAAGCATTTCTCTCTGAAGTGAGAACAGTTTTCAACTTTTATGGCCAGGACTTCTCAAGTTGCCTTTCTCTGGAGAAGTAGTCAGCATTGAGCACCTAGGGTGTGCTGGAGATTCCAGGGACCATCCAGGGAACCATAGTAACGAGGTGAGTTTGAAGTGAGGAGGTTTGGCCACACCTAAGATTTTTTTGTAATTAAGATGCATTTTGTCTAATCCTCTACTTGCTAAGAGTAGAACTGAATATTTCACAAAGGAGTTTTCTGAAGAACAGTATAGAAGCCTAGAAGAGTCAGGAGACTGCTGGTGTGGGGATCTACCTTCTCCTCACTGCACCCCAAGAGGGGAGCTCACTGAGAAATGATCCCTGGGCCTCCTTAAAGTTACTTCCATTTCAAAAATGTGTGACAATTACAGCTACGCATTCTAGTTTTTTTTTTTTTTTCCTGAGACATGTGGTTGTTGAGTAAGACTCGGGTGAATCCAGATACTGTGGCATACACCCATCATGTTAGCATTCAGGAAGCTGAAGCCAGGCCACTTACTAAACACAAAGTTTACCTGGAACCAAAATCAGTATCAGGCCAATCTGGAAAGCAGAGCAAGATGCTGTCTTAAAAGATAGGAAAAGAAATGCAGAGCTCTGTCTACCCTCACCATCGGAATCTCCACATGAAGAGGAAGTGGAGGAGAGTCTGTGGCTTTGCCTTACCTTTGTTCCCTCTGGAAGCAAGGAAGAGATTTCCAGCACAGTCAAAGACACACAATATAAATCATTTTATTAAGGAAAGAGAGAAAGAAAGAAAGAAAGAAAGAAAGAAAGAAAGAAAGAAAGAAAGAAAGAAAGAAAGAGGCCCAAAGGCTGTGATCCAGCTTTCTCTGTAAGAATGCTTTTCTGGATACATCCACACACTGGAAATTCTTGCTAATAGTAATTGTTAATTGTTTTGAATCGCTACTTTCAGTTCATGTGTGCAGAATGTAAAAAAGAATGTCATGAGATAAATTAAACCAAATATTCAGTCTAGCCCACTAACACATAGAAGAGGTCAGGCCTACAATAGAACTCAATTCTTCATGTGCTATCAGACCAAGAGCCTTCCAATAAATACATCCATGACAGCTGTTTATAGATAAGCCTTCAAATCTCCAGATACATACAAAAAAGCAGGACCCATCTCCTGTCCTCCAGTTCAGTCACCTATCATTAATCTTCCTGAATGCCCCCCTCTCTGGCACAGCCTGCCTCACTAATAGCCCAACTTTCAACAGTGGAGGATCAGGTGTCTCAAAGCTCCATGGAGCACACGACAGAACAAGTCCGTGGTCAGGGCTCTGATCTACTTCAGCTGAACAGTATCATCTGGCTCTGAGGTCAGAGACACTTGATTCACTGTATTCCACTCCTGTTCACAGGGTGAACAAGCTGGAGAGTTTGCTGACTGCCATGGAAGATTCTAGACTCATCCATATCCTGGTCTTCCCATAGCAGCGGGCTAATTGACCCCACAATGCTTGGGAAATTCCACTAGACAGACTGAAAAGCTGCAGTATCCTTTGGACGGTTACGCTTACATACCAAGTAAGGAAGTCTCCAAAGAAAGAAGCAGCAATACAACAAATAAGATAGACACCCTCATGTATGGTTGCTTCATACCCAGAAGAAAACTAACTTACACACACCTTCAGAAAAGGATACTTGCTTTTAATTCACTTTCCCCTTACTGGAGATCTCTTAACAATTCAGAAGGAAAAGCAGAAGGCACATGAAACAGAATCAACATAAGTGACAGATAGGTATTCCTAGTCACAACATCGCTGGTTTTATATTTAACATCCCAGTGAGTAGATGATGGCATAATATCCTCATTTGTATCTGCAGTTGTTCTGTCCAGCTATTGAGATATTCAGAAAACAAAACAGTGGGTGTTACTGCTGAAGGCTGCTGCGTAAGCTTTCTTGGAAGAAAGCAGCAATCCGTAACTGAAATCACCTCTTCCAGGATGGACAGGCCAATGTGGCTTGTGCTAAACCTAGGAGAGAATGCTTATCGAGGCTCACTGATCCACTTTCAGAAATACAGAAGAAGCGGAGCACTTTCGTTTCTAA
>JADRCD010244227.1:0-10931 GCA_019843815.1 Montemys delectorum | reverse complement strand
AATAAATATAAAGAATAAGACAGCATTTTGAAAAAGTTATTTTTTTTCCTATGTGATGAATGACAGGCTAACCTTCCACCCAATTAATCAGCCCACAGGAAGTTAGACTATTTGGAAGCTAGGAGAGAGGAAGATAGAAGCTTTGAAGAGGCTAAATGTTGGCTGAGTGGGCTCTGTGGCCAGAGCCATGCAACAGCAGCTGCTGGCATTGGACGCTGATAGCGTCCCACAGCTGGGCTGTGTTCCTGACATTCCCAGCATGCTTGGCTCCCCACACTGTGTTGCCCCATCTTGAGAGCAGGGCAACACAGATAATACTGTGTTAAAAGTACAATAATACTTTTAACTATTGTGTTTACCACTGTCTTAGTTAGGGTCTCTATAGCTATGATGAGACACCCTGACCAAGGCAATGTAGAGTTTGATTCGTCTTACAGTGCATAAATCCACCACCAAGGGAAGTTGAGTCAGGAACACAAAGGGAGGAACTGATGCAGAGGCCACCGAGGAATGCTGGTGACTGGCTTGCTGCTTGTGGCTTGCTCAGTCTGCTTTCTTATAGAACCCAAGACTACCAGCCCAAAGATGGTACCACCCAATGGGCTGGGCCCTCCCATCCATCTCTAAGAAAATACATGACAGACTTGCTTACTGGCAAATCTTGTAGGGGCATTTTCTTAATTCAGAGTCCTTCTTTTCCAATGATTCCAGCTTGTATCAAGCAGACATATAAGTAGCCAGGACAAGCACCTAGAAGAGTGTTAAATGAATTTAGGAAAGCAACTCTGACAAATACCCATGCCCAAGTTTAGTAAAAGTGTAAGATAATACAAGAAACAGAAGACATGATTGCTTATGAAATAATATAATCACCAGACAGTGGGGCTGCCATTCTTCAGACACAGCTAAAATGTGGTTATTCTTGTGGTATTTTTGAATTAAGAACCACTAAACCGAAACCTTTGGTTTTCTGGGAAAACAAATGCTGGTCAGCTGATTAAGAAGAAGTCAGCATCCTTGAGGCAGAATTTTCTGAGAAGTGTTTTCTCAGGGTCAGCACATGGAAGCTGTAGTCCAGAAGTGGCCATAAGTGGATGAAGAGTCACTTAATAGACTACCAAGCCCACCCCGTGAATGGTATCTTGCAAACTATGTTACAAGAATGCTGGTCCATGGCTCTCTGTCTTCTATGGTCTGTTACATTGTGCCCCTGCTTTTTACTACACACCAAATTCAGTGGCTGCTCAGCTGACTAGACTCTGCTCTGTCACCATGGGAATTACTCCATCAATGTGTGGAGTCATAGGCCTTTAAGACAAGGATGTGTCTGTGTTGTTGCTAGCTGTTCCCCCAGAGGAGTGGCCTTCTAGGAGTGCCCCATCTGGTAACTGGGTTTACCAGCATCAGTATCACCACTGAGTTCTTGCTCTGCTCTTCCTTCTATCTCTGCCCTGCTTGCAAAGCCTGGGAAGAGAGAGAAATGCCCAGGAAAGCACTTGTTTCCTGTTGCTTGGCATGCAGGGATTCTACACTCAGCCTTGGCCGTGGTTTGTTGGTGTCCTCATTTAGTGTGTCTGCAGGAGACATCTTCCCAGAGAACATGCCCTGATGGTTTGCAGGACATGAAACAGAATGTCCAAAACCCAAGTAACCTGAGCTCTTCACAAGTAATGTCAACCTATTAATGCTGAACCCAGAAGTCTGCGAAGGTTTCTGCTATCCTATCAAACACCTTTGTAACTCGAAAGTGTTACAGAACTGTAGATAATACAGGGAGACTGCCTGTTCAGTTGGGAGGAGTGTTTTCTCCTGGCTCCTATGTATCCCAGGTCCTCCTGACTAATTCTGTTTAAGAAAGAGTTGTTCACATGCTAGGAAGAACTGACACTATGGGCCCCTCCCGCATGCTTAGTGGCCTTAATCATTCTCATGCAAAGGGTTACTGATGGTATATTTTTATTTCCTTTCCTTCTGATTCATTAGTTTAGCTGTGCCTGGGGAAATGAGGGAGGGCTCACAGTCTGGGGAATCATAATTCACAGACAGTGTCCTCTGTTTGCTGTATTATTGTAGACTTTGCTAAAATCAGGTATGGGTTTTATGTCAGAGTTCTTTTTCTTAAGTATCTTCAGTTTGGGAACAGTCATCGTATGTGCTGGTCTTTTTTTAAACGGAGTTCTTTCTGCCAGGCTCTGTTACAGAATTTAGTTTAGTTTACAGGATCAGATGTTTCAGCCCATGGTAGGCTGGTCCCATATTTCAGATCCTGTAGTGAGACACAATGTGTGTCAGGCCCACCTCATGGGACAGACATATTGAACTCAAGTCAGCTCAGAAGAAGAGAGAGGTAGCAAGAAGGAACCAGGCAGGACAGACCCTTTAAACACACGTCCCACTGACCTGCCTCATCCAGCCAGGCCCCATCTCCCACAGTTCCACCACTTACCAAACCATTGCTGGGTTAAAACCATTGATCAGGTCAAAGAAACACATTCACAACACACTCAGGTGCCCTTTATGTCTCTCAATCCAATCAAATAGACATCAAAAACCATCACATTTGGGTAAAGCAGATGTTTTTCTTCTTCAAAAGGGCAATGCTCATTTAACAGTGGGAAAAGTTCCACGGTTTTTATTCTTCTATATACTCCTATACTCAGGCAACATGAGGGGATGTTCATCTCTTTGGGAGCCTGTCAGAGATTCATTACCATTGCACAATAATGTCTTAAGAAAGGCACAAGCCGGGGCTGGCAAGATGGCTCAGCGGGTAAGAACACTAACTGCTCTTCCAAAGGTCCTGAGTTTGAATCCTAGCAACCACATGGTGGCTCACAACCACCCATAATGAGATCTGACGCCCCATTCTGGTGTATCTGAAGACAGCCACAGTGTTCTTATGTATAATAATAAATAAATCTTTGGACCTGAGCGAGTGGGGCCAATCAGAGTGAGTGGGGTTGGCCAGGCAAGCAGAGGTCCTAAAAAAAAAAGAAAGGCATGAGTCACCTAGCTATATCTCCCTATTAATTTTGGGGGTATATTTTGGGAACCAAAGGTGAGGAGAAAAAGTTCATGGATTCTTTTCAGAGCCCCTTTTTATTCTCTAACTTAATGTTCTTTCCCCAAAAGTGAAAAAACACACCATGTTATATTTCTAAACAAATTATAAGATTTGAAGCTTGCTCTATGAAGCCAAATATGTAGCTACTGTGATGTGTGGGAAATGTGTATGCCATGACCTCAGCTGCCAAGATGGCAGAGCCTGGCTGAGCAGTTACCAGGATCCCTCTGTTTCCACAGATGCTGATGCAGAGATCGAAGGAGCCCCCGCCGCACCCTTAGATGTGGTGTCTTTGGATGCTAACAAGGATTACATCATCATCTCTTGGAAGCAGCCAGCTGTGGATGGAGGGAGCCCTATCCTGGGATATTTTATTGATAAGTTAGTGCTTAGCCTAACCTAACCTCAGTCATAGTTCTGTGGGTATACAGAAGTGTACTTGATTTCTCCCGTTATTTCTATATGAAATGCTTTCTCTGTTTTTTTCCTCCTCCTTCTCTCTGTATGTGTCTCTGTGTGTTTCTCTGCGTGTGATGTATACAACTTGTGTAATATATAACATATATTACACAAAACTACATATATATTAATACCTACTTACTTACATTGATCCTTTGAATTTGAAAACCAACTCAAGTCACTAACTTGCCAAGAATATAATGAATTTGTAAACCTAACTGATATTCAATATACCAAACATCCACATTCCTAGTATGGCAGTCATTTAAAAGTACTGACTTTGGGAACACAAATTAATTTCTTATATTGTACAATGTGGTTTTAAGTTATCCACATTACATAAGAAATTCATAGTGTTAGGCTACACTCTTACCCAAGAGTCTTTGTTGATTATAGCCTTCAGAACTTATCGATCCTGAGATTTTACAAGCAATGAATTCAAACTATTGGCCCAAGTATATGATCCTCTCAGTTTGTATTCTAGTAGTTGCTCTAATTCTTTTTGCTTTTGACTGTGGAAACAATTAGAGACAATTCTATGTCAATGTATCAAACCTCATATTTGTAACAATAAGTAAAAAGTGTGTAAAGGTAAAAAGTACCTGACAGAGGAATGTTTGTACTCAGTATTTAGTTATAAATGTAAAATAGGATGGAAGCTTCACTTACTTCTGACGAATGTGAAGGCTTACATAAACTCCTTTTTACTGTCAGTTTCTGCTTTGTTGTCTTTGACAAATAGCCAAGGGATCTGCAAACTTTATGGAAGACAGGACAATCAATCGGTGCATGCCTTGCCTTAGTCATTATCAATGAGCACAGCATGGCTAACATCCACTGTTTGCTAAACACTGTTCTAAATACTTCACGTATTTACCACTAACCCATAGCCATCCTGGACAGGGCTTGTTATTACGGGTAGGAAAGAAAGAGCTGGCCTAAGCCACATGCCAGCAAAGATACATTACATTGTCTGAGGTCACATGGGTAGGAAGCCCAGAGCTAGGGTTCAAATACAGCCCAGCTGTAGGCCAGTGCTCCTTTTGCTCCAACACGCTATAGAAGCTTCTAGAAAAGATGCTGTTACCATTTTTTCTTGCAGAAATGAAGATTAAGAAGCATATTCTTGTGTCACTGAGTCACAGTGGTAGTGTCTAGACAGACAGACAGACCTTGGGAGACACGTCTAGCAGAACTGTTGTAGTTTCTTCAGCTCTCTGCCATTCCCTGCACATAGCAACTCCCGAAACCCTACAAAGCAGACATTTAGGGAGAGTGGATGGAAGGCATGAGTTGCAAATACATTTTATAGGAATTTTCATAATGTTAAAGAAAACAATTGTTATCTGTATCAAAGAAAGTAAATGATAGTGAGAAGGGAAGACCCCCCCCCCCATCTCCCAATTTTTTGGCACTGTCCTCCCATGAGAACTAGATGGGAATTATACATTTTAAACATAGTACCATATCGAGGATACATTTCAAACTAAAAGCATTGTGTACTACTTATAAAAACCAAGAAGTTGCTCTATGATAATGCTGCACAATTCACTCCAACATTGAGTCTCTAAAGCTGTGTTGATTGGCTCGATATCTTCAGGTGAACTATTGTAATCTTCTGAGCAGTTCTTTGACTCCATTCTTGGGTACCAGCTGCTACATTAGCAGGCAGCTGGAAATCAGTTTCCAAGCACTTCATTTCCCGGTGGAAATCATCCAGTCCCAGTACTTAGGAGGTAGACGCACAAGGGTCATGAGTTCAAAACCAGCTTGGGAGAAAAAAAAACAGAGTAGAGGTCAACAAAAGAAAAGAAACAAAAATGTTACAATAACCTCCTGACCCTTGTACTCACACAGAACGTAGCAATCTCCAGGTAGGAGAACAGTAAGTGGCTTTCCAAACTGCAGTACAAATAGCTTTTCATTCTGTTTTGTTTGGTTTGGCCATCTTTTGGAGAGTCTCCCTGTATAGCCCAGACTAGCCTCAGGGTCGTGATCCTTTTACCTCAGGTTCCCAGATGCTGGGGTTATAGGTGTGTACGACCATGCTCGGCTTTTTAGATCCCAAGTTATCCTCCAGCAGGTCTGCTTTTAAAAGAAAGTGCCTAACGAAGGCAGATTACTAGCAGAGGACTTAAAGGTGTCAGTGGGGCAGGGATGAGGGATCCTTTCCCTAAACCTCTAGAGAGTCAGCTCAGTGGTTAAAGCACTGGCTGCTCTTCAGAGAACCTGGGTTCAGGTCCCACCACCCACATGGCAGCTCACACCTGTCTGCAATGCCAGTTCCAAGGGATCCAATATCATCTGTCCTTGGCAGGCACCATGCACAAGTGGTTCACAGGCATACATAGAGGCAAAACACCCATACACATTAAAAAATAAAATAAAAAGGACTCGAGATACCTGCGTGATTTTCTCACTCTTCTTGACACGCAAGAGAAGTCAGCTGCTTGTTCAGAAAGATCTGAGGCTTCCTTCTTCATGTTAAAAAATGACTAGTTGCTGGCTGATGAGATGTAGTGAGTAAAGGTGGATGGATGCCCACACCCCACCTGAGAGAGGAAGAAAAAACTCCTTCAAGTTGTCCTTTGACTTCCACACATGATTTGTGGCATTTGTGCACACACACACACACACACACACACAGAGTCACATACCACACTCACACATACACACACACACATACACACACACATACAGGCACAGACATATACATAATATACACATTCACACACATGCACAAACACACACATAGTCACACACCACACATACACACAAGTAGAATCACACACCACACTCCCACACATACACAGACACATACCTACACACACATACACAAACACACACACATAGTCACATACCACACTCACGCACACACACACACACACACACACACACACGTACTAGAGTTTTTTAAAAGAAAAATTTAAAAAGACATATTGAACTTGAGAGGAACTGAGTGTCTGAAGTCTAGGACTAAGAAGCCACGCAGGAGTTCCATGTTTTGACACAGGGAAGATCTGAAGCGAGAGGGTGAATTTGTGTCTTAGCCATAGTCTGCCTAACATTCTGCCAATCCCCTTTTCCTCAGGTGTGAGGTGGGCACAGATACCTGGTCGCAGTGCAATGACACACCTGTGAAATTTGCTCGGTTTCCAGTCACTGGTTTGATAGAAGGCCGTTCCTACATATTCAGAGTCCGAGCTGTGAATAAAACTGGAATAGGCCTGCCGTCTCGAGTTTCTGAGCCAGTGGCTGCTCTGGATCCAGCTGAGAAAGCTAGACTTAAAAGTAAGTCCTTTTAATTTCTCTGCATCTTCCTTGAAAAACAAAAACAAAACAAAACAAAACAAAACAACCAACCATCCCACCACCACCACCAAAATCCAAAACAAAACCAAGAAACCTGCGGCAGGCGTCACTGCAAGTAATTCCTCTCCTTTCCACTAGAGGGAAACAAGAATAAGAAATTCTTTTCCGATCAGAAAGTCCGTGATTGGGGGTGAGCCCAAGAGGATAAAAAATAATTTGTTTTTGATTCATTTTTTTCTTTTGAGTGTTTTTAAAACCCTCATTTAACCTTATCTTTTTAAGAACATTACTCAGAAAAGTGTACCTTGCCAATCTGTATTCTAAGCATGAGGTGCGGAATGAAATGTGGGAACAAATCCAAGATCATTTTTAGCCACATTATTAGCGTATTCCGAATAAAACTGCATTTATGGCTCAAAGTGAATTTCTTGACCTTGAAGTCTTCATCAAAGCACTAATATTGAACCCCTATGAGCTTTTCTGTGTTGATTAAAAAACAAATTTGAGTTTCTATTTAGGTAATGTAAAATAATCTTGGGCTGTCAATACGGTTCAGCTGGCAAAGGTGCCTGCTGCCGAGCCTGACTGACTGAGTACAATGCCAGTACCTCCGCAGTGGAAGGAGAGTTTTAACTCCTGCAAGCTGTACCCTGACTTCCATATGTACTGTGTAGCATATATGTAATCACATGCACCCATACATACAAAGACATACATGTACGTACATATACACAATTACAATATAAAAATCTATAAAAAAAATCATCATTTTTACCTGTTTACATCTATTTATCTTCCCAGTCAGAATGTCAAAGCTAAGTACATGAATTCTGCCTTCTATAGGAACCTGAATGGCATCCCCAACACGAGGGGCTGTAAAATGACATCATAAGGATCCCTAGATAGTGTCATTGCATTCTGTCCAGTAACCCTCGTCACAGACAGGCCAGTAGTTGTAAAGGAATGCACATGTAGGATGCTGACGGACAGCCCTGTCTTTGCCTAGTACAAAGCGATGGTATTATTCACCTGTTGTAATCTAGAAAGTTTGCAGGCACTACCAAACACCCCCGTGGCTAGGGTGTAATCCCCCTTGTGGGAATTACAGGTCTGTGCCACACTTAAAGTTCTATTCTTTGCTTCAGTTACCTCTAGCGATATCACAAAACTCCAAGAAAGATACCATCACCTTTAGACTCCCTCTCTGTTAAGTTAGGCAATCCCACCTCACACTTTCCTCTACTCTTGTATGAATTCCAGTAAAATAAGATGTTTGTGAATGAGAAACACTGTCATCCTTTCTGCCTTCCTGTTTCCTGTGCAGACTTGGGTGGGAATTTCCCCTAGTAAGGCAAGATTGAGCCGTTCTTTCTTTCCTAAAGCATGTATGTATGTATGTATGTATGTATGTATGTATGTATGTATGTATGTTCTATCTTCTACCTATCTATCACCTATCTATCCACCAATCTATCCATCTATCATCTATCTATCCACCCATCATCTATCTATCTTCTATCATTTATCTATCTTCTATCCATCATCTATTCATCTATCATCTATCTATCATCTATCTATCTATCTATCTATCTATCTACCTACTTACCTACCTACCTACCTATCTGTCTGTCATCTACCTATCTGTGTGGGTATATATGTATATATGTGTGTGGGCATGCATGCCAACAGTGTTCATGTAGAAGCCAGAGGACAAACAACTATCAGGAGCCAGTTCTTTCCTTCTTCCATGTGGGTCCCTGGGATGGGACTCATGTCATCAGGCTTAGCAGCAAGCACCCCTTTACCTGCTTAGCCCTCTCTTCCACCCACCATTCTCTTTTTCATGCTTTCAGGGTCACAAGATGGATTCCCGCCCCCACACACTTTTTTTCTTTTTAAAAATTGTATTCTTCTCTAGTATATTTCATCCCAACCACAGTTTCCCGTCCCTCCTCTCCTCTCAATACCCACACCCTGTCCTCCCCTTTCTCCCAGATCCTCCATTTCCCTTCAGAGAAGGGCAGGCTTCCCAGGGATATCAAAGAAGCATGGTGTATCATGCTGTAATAAGACTAGCTTAGGACTGTCCGAGTGGTGTTTCTCCCAAATGCGTTGTCTCTGAAGAAGGCATGGGAAAGCCTGTTTGCTTCAGGGGCTGTGTACTGAGCAGTTATGGGAGTGCAGTTCACTCACTTAGCTCATATAAGTAGAACTGCAGAAAATTCAGCGCAGCCCAAAGAGACTCTAGGCTCTGTCAGGAGCATGCTTCATACATGTTCAACATGTACTTTACACATGTTGACAAAGATGTGTTAGGAAGACACATAAGAGAACTAGCACCTTTTTGACTAATACAGCTGGTTTATTGGTTTATCCAAGAGTCAACAGCACATCTGTGAACTTGTGACTTTTATACTTATCCTGTTCAGGTCGTCCTTCAGCACCCTGGACTGGACAGATCATTGTCACTGAAGAGGAACCTACAGGTAAAAACTCTGGCCTTTCTAGACACCACTGTCTTGCTGTGCGATTTAGCTTTGCTTGTAAGAATATATTATTGTCAGTGAAGCTTTTGAAAGAACATCCTGAGAAGAATGATTGGTGAGGTGTGGGGTGGTGGGCCTGAGGATCCAGCCCAGGGCCCTGGACAGGCCAAGGACATACTTCACCCTTTGAGCTTTACTTCTAGGACCCAAAGGATCATGTTTCATTTTAAAAGACATATTGTGAAGCAGTTGTCATATGATGAACTGTGTACATGTCAAAGTTCAATTTGATAAGCCTGATGTGTATATGCACATGTGAGGTCATCACTGTTATCAAGATATAGCAAACATGCCCAGCACTTCTACCCTATCATGTTCTTTCATGGCTCCTCCTCCCTTTTACCACGGGCCTGCTTCCTGACACCATAGTTTGTATTGGCTACACTTTGCATAAATAAGATCATACTCATCTTTGTTTTCTCCCACTAGCATACTTACTTTGTGATTTATCATGTAGATGTAGCCATCAGTCAGTTCCAGTGTACCTGTGCCCTGCCAAAGGTTTCTGTGAGCCATATGTGTTTGCACAGATGTGTGATTGTCACTTCTCTAGCGTTAATTACTTAGGAGAGGGATTGGTGGGCCATGTGGCAGGTGCATGTTTAATTTTCAAAGAAATTGCTGTTTACCAACATGATTGATTCACTTTACATTATTACCTGCGTATACATATGTTTGTGTGTGGTTCATTCACGTGTGCATGTGCATAGGTACACATACATGCACAGGCATGTGGAGGGTTGACATTGAGTGTCTTTCTTGGAAGTTCTCCACTTAATGACGCAGGTCTTATGGAGTAAGAGATCATGGGTTCTAGCTAGTACATCTAGCAAGGTTGCCCTGGCGATTCGGTGTCTCTGTATCCCAGGCACTGAGACAGCAGGCAGAGACAGTGCCTGCCTGGCTCTTCTACGGGCTCTGAGGCTTAGCAGAAGTGTCTTTACCAGCTGAGCCATCTCACTGG
Organism: Montemys delectorum; assembly: GCA_019843815.1. NCBI lineage: Eukaryota > Metazoa > Chordata > Mammalia > Rodentia > Muridae > Montemys > Montemys delectorum. Next base: position 586 of record JADRCD010244227.1, on the reverse strand, counting down.
CCCTTGTGTGATTATTTGACATGACTGGATTTCAATCTTTCATCATATGTTTATTGATTACACTAGTTTTCTTTTTCCAAATTTCTCTTTTCTTTGGACTTAGATATGTTTTAATTATTCTCTCTCACCCACATTATGTCATTCTTTATTTTAGGCTTTAACATTTGACATTTATGATATGCTTATTTTCTCAGCCCACCTTTTCCATTCCTTGGTGCCATTATTGTCATACATTGTATTTGTGTATAGATCATAAGCATTAATACCATATTATGTTGACTTCAAGTAGTCATCTATTCTTCAGAGAGATTTTAACATTATTTTATAGATCTATTCATGTTTGTTTTATGTGTGTGGGTATTTTGCCTGTTGCATGTAAGTACACTCTGTGTGCCTGGTACCCCCAGACCAAGAGGGCATTGGATGGTCTGGAACTGGAGTTAGACATGGTTGAGAGCCACTCTGTGTGTGCTGAGAACCAAACCCTGGTCCTCTAAAAGAGCAGCCAGTGTTCTTAAACACGGAGCCGTCACTCCATCCCCAGAACCACGGAGGAGCAGCCTCTCCATCCCAGAACCACGGAGGA
>JADRCD010244226.1:0-10914 GCA_019843815.1 Montemys delectorum | reverse complement strand
AATAAATATAAAGAATAAGACAGCATTTTGAAAAAGTTATTTTTTTTTCCTATGTGATGAATGACAGGCTAACCTTCCACCCAATTAATCAGCCCACAGGAAGTTAGACTATTTGGAAGCTAGGAGAGAGGAAGATAGAAGCTTTGAAGAGGCTAAATGTTGGCTGAGTGGGCTCTGTGGCCAGAGCCATGCAACAGCAGCTGCTGGCATTGGACGCTGATAGCGTCCCACAGCTGGGCTGTGTTCCTGACATTCCCAGCATGCTTGGCTCCCCACACTGTGTTGCCTCATCTTGAGAGCAGGGCAACACAGATAATACTGTGTTAAAAGTACAATAATACTTTTAACTATTGTGTTTACCACTGTCTTAGTTAGGGTCTCTATAGCTATGATGAGACACCCTGACCAAGGCAATGTAGAGTTTGATTCGTCTTACAGTGCATAAATCCACCACCAAGGGAAGTTGAGTCAGGAACACAAAGGGAGGAACTGATGCAGAGGCCACCGAGGAATGCTGGTGACTGGCTTGCTGCTTGTGGCTTGCTCAGTCTGCTTTCTTATAGAACCCAAGACTACCAGCCCAAAGATGGTACCACCCAATGGGCTGGGCCCTCCCATCCATCTCTAAGAAAATACATGGCAGACTTGCTTACTGGCAAATCTTGTAGGGGCATTTTCTTAATTCAGAGTCCTTCTTTTCCAATGATTCCAGCTTTATCAAGCAGACATATAAGTAGCCAGGACAAGCACCTAGAAGAGTGTTAAATGAATTTAGGAAAGCAACTCTGACAAATACCCATGCCCAAGTTTAGTAAAAGTGTAAGATAATACAAGAAACAGAAGACATGATTGCTTATGAAATAATATAATCACCAGACAGTGGGGCTGCCATTCTTCAGACACAGCTAAAATGTGGTTATTCTTGTGGTATTTTTGAATTAAGAACCACTAAACCGAAACCTTTGGTTTTCTGGGAAAACAAATGCTGGTCAGCTGATTAAGAAGAAGTCAGCATCCTTGAGGCAGAATTTTCTGAGAAGTGTTTTCTCAGGGTCAGCACATGGAAGCTGTAGTCCAGAAGTGGCCATAAGTGGATGAAGAGTCACTTAATAGACTACCAAGCCCACCCCGTGAATGGTATCTTGCAAACTATGTTACAAGAATGCTGGTCCATGGCTCTCTGTCTTCTATGGTCTGTTACATTGTGCCCCTGCTTTTTACTACACACCAAATTCAGTGGCTGCTCAGCTGACTAGACTCTGCTCTGTCACCATGGGAATTACTCCATCAATGTGTGGAGTCATAGGCCTTTAAGACAAGGATGTGTCTGTGTTGTTGCTAGCTGTTCCCCCAGAGGAGTGGCCTTCTAGGAGTGCCCCATCTGGTAACTGGGTTTACCAGCATCAGTATCACCACTGAGTTCTTGCTCTGCTCTTCCTTCTATCTCTGCCCTGCTTGCAAAGCCTGGGAAGAGAGAGAAATGCCCAGGAAAGCACTTGTTTCCTGTTGCTTGGCATGCAGGGATTCTACACTCAGCCTTGGCCGTGGTTTGTTGGTGTCCTCATTTAGTGTGTCTGCAGGAGACATCTTCCCAGAGAACATGCCCTGATGGTTTGCAGGACATGAAACAGAATGTCCAAAACCCAAGTAACCTGAGCTCTTCACAAGTAATGTCAACCTATTAATGCTGAACCCAGAAGTCTGCGAAGGTTTCTGCTATCCTATCAAACACCTTTGTAACTCGAAAGTGTTACAGAACTGTAGATAATACAGGGAGACTGCCTGTTCAGTTGGGAGGAGTGTTTTCTCCTGGCTCCTATGTATCCCAGGTCCTCCTGACTAATTCTGTTTAAGAAAGAGTTGTTCACATGCTAGGAAGAACTGACACTATGGGCCCCTCCCGCATGCTTAGTGGCCTTAATCATTCTCATGCAAAGGGTTACTGATGGTATATTTTTATTTCCTTTCCTTCTGATTCATTAGTTTAGCTGTGCCTGGGGAAATGAGGGAGGGCTCACAGTCTGGGGAATCATAATTCACAGACAGTGTCCTCTGTTTGCTGTATTATTGTAGACTTTGCTAAAATCAGGTATGGGTTTTATGTCAGAGTTCTTTTTCTTAAGTATCTTCAGTTTGGGAACAGTCATCGTATGTGCTGGTCTTTTTTTAAACGGAGTTCTTTCTGCTAGGCTCTGTTACAGAATTTAGTTTAGTTTACAGGATCAGATGTTTCAGCCCATGGTAGGCTGGTCCCATATTTCAGATCCTGTAGTGAGACACAATGTGTGTCAGGCCCACCTCATGGGACAGACATATTGAACTCAAGTCAGCTCAGAAGAAGAGAGAGGTAGCAAGAAGGAACCAGGCAGGACAGACCCTTTAAACACACGTCCCACTGACCTGCCTCATCCAGCCAGGCCCCATCTCCCACAGTTCCACCACTTACCAAACCATTGCTGGGTTAAAACCATTGATCAGGCCAAAGAAACACATTCACAACACACTCAGGTGCCCTTTATGTCTCTCAATCCAATCAAATAGACATCAAAAACCATCACATTTGGGTAAAGCAGATGTTTTTCTTCTTCAAAAGGGCAATGCTCATTTAACAGTGGGAAAAGTTCCACGGTTTTTATTCTTCTATATACTCCTATACTCAGGCAACATGAGGGGATGTTCATCTCTTTGGGAGCCTGTCAGAGATTCATTACCATTGCACAATAATGTCTTAAGAAAGGCACAAGCCGGGGCTGGCAAGATGGCTCAGCGGGTAAGAACACTAACTGCTCTTCCAAAGGTCCTGAGTTTGAATCCTAGCAACCACATGGTGGCTCACAACCACCCATAATGAGATCTGACGCCCCATTCTGGTGTATCTGAAGACAGCCACAGTGTTCTTATGTATAATAATAAATAAATCTTTGGACCTGAGCGAGTGGGGCCAATCAGAGTGAGTGGGGTTGGCCAGGCAAGCAGAGGTCCTAAAAAAAAAAGAAAGGCATGAGTCACCTAGCTATATCTCCCTATTAATTTTGGGGGTATATTTTGGGAACCAAAGGTGAGGAGAAAAAGTTCATGGATTCTTTTCAGAGCCCCTTTTTATTCTCTAACTTAATGTTCATTCCCCAAAAGTGAAAAAACACACCATGTTATATTTCTAAACAAATTATAAGATTTGAAGCTTGCTCTATGAAGCCAAATATGTAGCTACTGTGATGTGTGGGAAATGTGTATGCCATGACCTCAGCTGCCAAGATGGCAGAGCCTGGCTGAGCAGTTACCAGGATCCCTCTGTTTCCACAGATGCTGATGCAGAGATCGAAGGAGCCCCCGCCGCACCCTTAGATGTGGTGTCTTTGGATGCTAACAAGGATTACATCATCATCTCTTGGAAGCAGCCAGCTGTGGATGGAGGGAGCCCTATCCTGGGATATTTTATTGATAAGTTAGTGCTTAGCCTAACCTAACCTCAGTCATAGTTCTGTGGGTATACAGAAGTGTACTTGATTTCTCCCGTTATTTCTATATGAAATGCTTTCTCTGTTTTTTTCCTCCTCCTTCTCTCTGTATGTGTCTCTGTGTGTTTCTCTGCGTGTGATGTATACAACTTGTGTAATATATAACATATATTACACAAAACTACATATATATTAATACCTACTTACTTACATTGATCCTTTGAATTTGAAAACCAACTCAAGTCACTAACTTGCCAAGAATATAATGAATTTGTAAACCTAACTGATATTCAATATACCAAACATCCACATTCCTAGTATGGCAGTCATTTAAAAGTACTGACTTTGGGAACACAAATTAATTTCTTATATTGTACAATGTGGTTTTAAGTTATCCACATTACATAAGAAATTCATAGTGTTAGGCTACACTCTTACCCAAGAGTCTTTGTTGATTATAGCCTTCAGAACTTATCGATCCTGAGATTTTACAAGCAATGAATTCAAACTATTGGCCCAAGTATATGATCCTCTCAGTTTGTATTCTAGTAGTTGCTCTAATTCTTTTTGCTTTTGACTGTGGAAACAATTAGAGACAATTCTATGTCAATGTATCAAACCTCATATTTGTAACAATAAGTAAAAAGTGTGTAAAGGTAAAAAGTACCTGACAGAGGAATGTTTGTACTCAGTATTTAGTTATAAATGTAAAATAGGATGGAAGCTTCACTTACTTCTGACGAATGTGAAGGCTTACATAAACTCCTTTTTACTGTCAGTTTCTGCTTTGTTGTCTTTGACAAATAGCCAAGGGATCTGCAAACTTTATGGAAGACAGGACAATCAATCGGTGCATGCCTTGCCTTAGTCATTATCAATGAGCACAGCATGGCTAACATCCACTGTTTGCTAAACACTGTTCTAAATACTTCACGTATTTACCACTAACCCATAGCCATCCTGGACAGGGCTTGTTATTACAGGTAGGAAAGAAAGAGCTGGCCTAAGCCACATGCCAGCAAAGATACATTACATTGTCTGAGGTCACATGGGTAGGAAGCCCAGAGCTAGGGTTCAAATATAGCCCAGCTGTGGGCCAGTGCTCCTTTTGCTCCAACACGCTATAGAAGCTTCTAGAAAAGATGCTGTTACCATTTTTTCTTGCAGAAATGAAGATTAAGAAGCATATTCTTGTGTCACTGAGTCACAGTGGTAGTGTCTAGACAGACAGACAGACCTTGGGAGACACGTCTAGCAGAACTGTTGTAGTTTCTTCAGCTCTCTGCCATTCCCTGCACATAGCAACTCCCGAAACCCTACAAAGCAGACATTTAGGGAGAGTGGATGGAAGGCATGAGTTGCAAATACATTTTATAGGAATTTTCATAATGTTAAAGAAAACAATTGTTATCTGTATCAAAGAAAGTAAATGATAGTGAGAAGGGAAGACCCCCCCCCCCATCTCCCAATTTTTTGGCACTGTCCTCCCATGAGAACTAGATGGGAATTATACATTTTAAACATAGTACCATATCGAGGATACATTTCAAACTAAAAGCATTGTGTACTACTTATAAAAACCAAGAAGTTGCTCTATGATAATGCTGCACAATTCACTCCAACATTGAGTCTCTAAAGCTGTGTTGATTGGCTCGATATCTTCAGGTGAACTATTGTAATCTTCTGAGCAGTTCTTTGACTCCATTCTTGGGTACCAGCTGCTACATTAGCAGGCAGCTGGAAATCAGTTTCCAAGCACTTCATTTCCCGGTGGAAATCATCCAGTCCCAGTACTTAGGAGGTAGACGCACAAGGGTCGTGAGTTCAAAACCAGCTTGGGAGAAAAAAAAACAGAGTAGAGGTCAACAAAAGAAAAGAAACAAAAATGTTACAATAACCTCCTGACCCTTGTACTCACACAGAACGTAGCAATCTCCAGGTAGGAGAACAGTAAGTGGCTTTCCAAACTGCAGTACAAATAGCTTTTCATTCTGTTTTGTTTGGTTTGGCCATCTTTTGGAGAGTCTCCCTGTATAGCCCAGACTAGCCTCAGGGTCGTGATCCTTTTACCTCAGGTTCCCAGATGCTGGCGTTATAGGTGTGTACGACCATGCTCGGCTTTTTAGATCCCAAGTTATCCTCCAGCAGGTCTGCTTTTAAAAGAAAGTGCCTAACGAAGGCAGATTACTAGCAGAGGACTTAAAGGTGTCAGTGGGGCAGGGATGAGGGATCCTTTCCCTAAACCTCTAGAGAGTCAGCTCAGTGGTTAAAGCACTGGCTGCTCTTCAGAGAACCTGGGTTCAGGTCCCACCACCCACATGGCAGCTCACACCTGTCTGCAATGCCAGTTCCAAGGGATCCAATATCATCTGTCCTCGGCAGGCACCATGCACAAGTGGTTCACAGGCATACATAGAGGCAAAACACCCATACACATTAAAAAATAAAATAAAAAGGACTCGAGATACCTGCGTGATTTTCTCACTCTTCTTGACACGCAAGAGAAGTCAGCTGCTTGTTCAGAAAGATCTGAGGCTTCCTTCTTCATGTTAAAAAATGACTAGTTGCTGGCTGATGAGATGTAGTGAGTAAAGGTGGATGGATGCCCACACCCCACCTGAGAGAGGAAGAAAAAACTCCTTCAAGTTGTCCTTCGACTTCCACACATGATTTGTGGCATTTGTGCACACACACACACACACACACACACACAGAGTCACATACCACACTCACACACACACACACATACACACACACATACAGGCACAGACATATACATAATATACACATTCACACACATGCACAAACACACACATAGTCACACACCACACATACACACAAGTAGAATCACACACCACACTCCCACACATACACAGACACATACCTACACACACATACACAAACACACACACAGTCACATACCACACTCACGCACACACACACACACACACACACACACACGTACTAGAGTTTTTTAAAAGAAAAATTTAAAAAGACATATTGAACTTGAGAGGAACTGAGTGTCTGAAGTCTAGGACTAAGAAGCCACGCAGGAGTTCCATGTTTTGACACAGGGAAGATCTGAAGCGAGAGGGTGAATTTGTGTCTTAGCCATAGTCTGCCTAACATTCTGCCAATCCCCTTTTCCTCAGGTGTGAGGTGGGCACAGATACCTGGTCGCAGTGCAATGACACACCTGTGAAATTTGCTCGGTTTCCAGTCACTGGTTTGATAGAAGGCCGTTCCTACATATTCAGAGTCCGAGCTGTGAATAAAACTGGAATAGGCCTGCCGTCTCGAGTTTCTGAGCCAGTGGCTGCTCTGGATCCAGCTGAGAAAGCTAGACTTAAAAGTAAGTCCTTTTAATTTCTCTGCATCTTCCTTGAAAAACAAAAACAAAACAAAACAAAACAAAACAACCAACCATCCCACCACCACCACCAAAATCCAAAACAAAACCAAGAAACCTGCGGCAGGCGTCACTGCAAGTAATTCCTCTCCTTTCCACTAGAGGGAAACAAGAATAAGAAATTCTTTTCCGATCAGAAAGTCCGTGATTGGGGGTGAGCCCAAGAGGATAAAAAATAATTTGTTTTTGATTCATTTTTTTCTTTTGAGTGTTTTTAAAACCCTCATTTAACCTTATCTTTTTAAGAACATTACTCAGAAAAGTGTACCTTGCCAATCTGTATTCTAAGCATGAGGTGCGGAATGAAATATGGGAACAAATTCAAGATCATTTTTAGCCACATTATTAGCGTATTCCGAATAAAACTGCATTTATGGCTCAAAGTGAATTTCTTGACCTTGAAGTCTTCATCAAAGCACTAATATTGAACCCCTATGAGCTTTTCTGTGTTGATTAAAAAACAAATTTGAGTTTCTATTTAGGTAATGTAAAATAATCTTGGGCCGAGCAAAGGTGCCTGCTGCCGAGCCTGACTGACTGAGTACAATGCCAGTACCTCCGCAGTGGAAGGAGAGTTTTAACTCCTGCAAGCTGTACCCTGACTTCCATATGTACTGTGTAGCATATATGTAATCACATGCACCCATACATACAAAGACATACATGTACGTACATATACACAATTACAATATAAAAATCTATAAAAAAAATCATCATTTTTACCTGTTTACATCTATTTATCTTCCCAGTCAGAATGTCAAAGCTAAGTACATGAATTCTGCCTTCTATAGGAACCTGAATGGCATCCCCAACACGAGGGGCTGTAAAATGACATCATAAGGATCCCTAGATAGTGTCATTGCATTCTGTCCAGTAACCCTCGTCACAGACAGGCCAGTAGTTGTAAAGGAATGCACATGTAGGATGCTGACGGACAGCCCTGTCTTTGCCTAGTACAAAGCGATGGTATTATTCACCTGTTGTAATCTAGAAAGTTTGCAGGCACTACCAAACACCCCCGTGGCTAGGGTGTAATCCCCCTTGTGGGAATTACAGGTCTGTGCCACACTTAAAGTTCTATTCTTTGCTTCAGTTACCTCTAGCGATATCACAAAACTCCAAGAAAGATACCATCACCTTTAGACTCCCTCTCTGTTAAGTTAGGCAATCCCACCTCACACTTTCCTCTACTCTTGTATGAATTCCAGTAAAATAAGATGTTTGTGAATGAGAAACACTGTCATCCTTTCTGCCTTCCTGTTTCCTGTGCAGACTTGGGTGGGAATTTCCCCTAGTAAGGCAAGATTGAGCCGTTCTTTCTTTCCTAAAGCATGTATGTATGTATGTATGTATGTATGTATGTATGTATGTATGTATGTTCTATCTTCTACCTATCTATCACCTATCTATCCACCAATCTATCCATCTATCATCTATCTATCCACCCATCATCTATCTATCTTCTATCATTTATCTGTCTATCCTCTATCCATCATCTATTCATCTATCATCTATCTATCTATCTATCTATCTATCCATCTATCTATCTACCTACTTACCTACCTACCTACCTATCAGTCTGTCATCTACCTATCTGTGTGGGTATATATGTATATATGTGTGTGGGCATGCATGCCAACAGTGTTCATGTAGAAGCCAGAGGACAAACAACTATCAGGAGCCAGTTCTTTCCTTCTTCCATGTGGGTCCCTGGGATGGGACTCATGTCATCAGGCTTAGCAGCAAGCACCCCTTTACCTGCTTAGCCCTCTCTTCCACCCATCATTCTCTTTTTCATGCTTTCAGGGTCACAAGATGGATTCCCACCCCCACACACTTTTTTTCTTTTTAAAAATTGTATTCTTCTCTAGTATATTTTATCCCAACCACAGTTTCCTGTCCCTCTTCTCCTCTCAATACCCCCACCCCGTCTTCCCCTTTCTCCCAGATCCTCCATTTCCCTTCAGAGAAGGGCAGGCTTCCCAGGGATATCAAAGAAGCATGGTGTATCATGCTGTAATAAGACTAGCTTAGGACTGTCCGAGTGGTGTTTCTCCCAAATGCGTTGTCTCTGAAGAAGGCATGAGAAAGCCTGTTTGCTTCAGGGGCTGTGTACTGAGCAGTTATGGGAGTGCAGTTCACTCACTTAGCTCATATAAGTAGAACTGCAGAAAATTCAGCGCAGCCCAAAGAGACTCTAGGCTCTGTCAGGAGCATGCTTCATACATGTTCAACATGTACTTTACACATGTTGACAAAGATGTGTTAGGAAGACACATAAGAGAACTAGCACCTTTTTGACTAATACAGCTGGTTTATTGGTTTATCCAAGAGTCAACAGCACATCTGTGAACATGTGACTTTTACACTTATCCTGTTCAGGTCGTCCTTCAGCACCCTGGACTGGACAGATCATTGTCACTGAAGAGGAGCCTACAGGTAAAAACTCTGGCCTTTCTAGACACCACTGTCTTGCTGTGCAATTTAGCTTTGCTTGTAAGAATATATTATTGTCAGTGAAGCTTTTGAAAGAATGTCCTGAGAAGAATGATTGGTGAGGTGTGGGGTGGTAGGTCTGAGGATCCAGCCCAGGGCCCTGGACAGGCCAAGGACATACTTTACCCTTTGAGCTTTACTTCTAGGACCCAAAGGATCATGTTTCATTTTAAAAGACATATTGTGAAGCAGTTGTCATATGATGAACTGTGTACATGTCAAAGTTCAATTTGATAAGCCTGATGTGTATATGCACATGTGAGGTCATCACTGTCATCAAGATAGCAAACATGCCCAGCACTTCTACCCTATCGTGTTCTTTCATGGCTCCTCCTCCCTTTTACCACGGGCCTGCTTCCTGACACCATAGTTTGTATTGGCCACACTTTGCATAAATAAGATCATACTCATCTTTGTTTTCTCCCACTAGCATACTTACTTTGTGATTTATCATGTAGATTTAGCCATCAGTCAGTTCCAATGTACCTGTGCCCTGCCAAAGGTTTCTGTGAGCCATATGTGTTTGCACAGATGTGTGATTGTCACTTCTCTAGCGTTAATTACTTAGGAGAGGGATTGGTGGGCCATGAGGCAGGTGCATGTTTAATTTTCAAAGAAATTGCTGTTTACCAACATGATTGATTCACTTTACATTATTACCTGCGTATACATATGTTTGTGTGTGGTTCATTCACGTGTGCATGTGCATAGGTACACATACATGCACAGGCATGTGGAGGATTGACATTGAGTGTCTTTCTTGGAAGTTCTCCACTTAATGACGCAGGCCTTATGGAGTAAGAGATCATGGGTTCTAGCTAGTACATCTAGCAAGGTTGCCCTGGCGATTCGGTGTCTCTGTATCCCAGGCACTGGGACAACAGGCAGAGATTGTGCCTGCCTGGCTCTTCTACGGGCTCTGAGGCTTAGCAGAAGTGTCTTTACCAGCTGAGCCATCTCACTGGCCCTTGTGTGATTATTTGACACGACTGGATTTCAATCTTTCATCATACGTTTATTGATTACACTAGTTTTCTTTTTCCAATTTTCTTTTTTCTTTGGACTTAGATATGTTTTAATTATTCTCTCTCACCCACATTATGTCATTCTTTATTTTAGGCTTTAACATTTGACATTTATGATATGCTTATTTTCTCAGCCCACCTTTTCCATTCCTTGGTGCCATTATTGTCATACATTGTATTTGTGTATAGATCATAAGCATTAATACCATATTATGTTGACTTCAAGTAGTCATCTATTCTTCAGAGAGATTTTAACATTATTTTATAGATCTATTCATGTTTGTTTTATGTGTGTGGGTATTTTGCCTGTTGCATGTAAGTACACTCTGTGTGCCTGGTACCCCTAGACCAAGAGGGCATTGGATGGTCTGGAACTGGAGTTAGACATGGTTGAGAGCCACTCTGTGTGTGCTGAGAACCAAACCCTGGTCCTCTAAAAGAGCAGCCAGTGTTCTTAAACACGGAGCCGTCACTCCATCCCCAGAACCACGGAGGAGCAGCCTCTCCATCCCAGAACCACGGAGGA
>JADRCD010244221.1:0-10124 GCA_019843815.1 Montemys delectorum | reverse complement strand
CAGAGACCTGCCTGCTTCTGCCTCTCCAGTGTTGGGATTAAAGTCACTCACCACCACTACCTGGTGGTGTATACCTTTAATCTTAGTACCCAAGAAACAAAGAAACTTGGGTTGCGTAGTCAGTTCCAGGCCAGCCAGGGCTACATAGTGAGACTTTGTTTCAAAATTTTTTTTTGAATATTATATGCATGGAAATGAGTCTGTACTCTGTGTGTGTGTGTGTGTGTGTGTGTGTGTGTGTGTGTGTGTGTGTGTGTAGGATGATGGATAAACTCCCTGTGTCCAGCAGAAACCAGTGATCTCTAATTCCCTAAGGAACTAATTGTATCCTCTCCCTTCCTCCCTGAAGGCTATTAACTATCAACTTCTAGCCGCATACCAAACTTCTAATATTACTGGCTGCAGAAAGCAGTTCTTTAACATTGCCCCCATGCCTGTAGACAGCCACATCGGGTCTCAACTGGCCTTCCCTAGTTTGTACAAGGAATGGCCGGCCACTGGTGGCTCAGCCAGGAGCTAGGCCTAGGGTAGCAGGCTGTTGACCGGGAAGCATCAGTTCCCGTCCTCCTGGTCTCTCCTGTAGACTGCCTAAGGCTTCCTCATATGCTGGTCTGAGGGTCCCAGCACTGAGAGGGCTGCGGCAAGGCACAGATGGCTCTCAGGCTTCTGGGTTTGCGCTAACGTCTTACTGGTGAAGCCCGTGCCCCTGCCACGACCACATCCAAACAGTGGAAGAATTTTTGCTTTTTTAGGTTTCAAAAAGATTTCACTTTATTTTATGTGTATATGTTTGGCTGCATGTGTGTTTGTGCACCAGGTGCATGTAGCAGTCTTAGAGGACAGAAATGGCCATCAGATGGCCTGGGACAGAGTGACTTGGTGCTGTTAACTAGCATGGTACCAACCTATGGAAGAGCAGCAAGTGCTCTTAATCACTGACCCACATCTACAGCCCTAGTTTTTTAGAGAGTTGCTGCTAACTATTTGGGGTTCTTTTTTTCAGTTTCCATATGATTTTCATTTTTGTCATTCCTTTAAGAATTAACCACCTGTAGCTGGGCAGTAGTGGCACATGCCTTTAATCTCAGCGCTCAGGAGGCAGTCTGGCAGCCAGCCTGGTCTACAGAGTAAGTTCTAGGACAGCCAGGGCTACACAGACGAACCCTGTCTTGAAAAGCAAAAGAACAAAATAAAACAAAACAAACAAAATTAATCACCTATGTATAATTTTGCCTCTAAACAATAATTTATTAAGTTGTGTATATTTAGGAAACTTATGACTGGAATTCTATGAATCTCCAAATTGCTTTCTATTTATTTGGTACTAACTTGTTTTGTAACATTGACCATGATAGCTATTCATGTTGGCACATGCACCTCCAGTTCAGTTTCCACTGTGCATTATATTCTGTGGTTTAAGCAGCCTCCTGCTGGTGAGTACCCAACTGTGCTTAATTTATTTATTTATTTATTTACTTACTTACTTACTTACTTATTTATTGCTACTATGAATGATCTCTTCACCTATCTATAGATACACATCAAGCATTTCTCTAGGATAAATACCCAGGGGGAGATAGTAAAGTGTGAAACCATCACAGACAGAGCATGCCCTTCTCTGTGCTCTGCAGGCCTGTGATACATATGGAAGAAGCTATTTGTGCAGTGGCCCCAGTCCCAGCCTTGCCTGGCATGGTAGGTTCCCAGAGTCTTGTTCCTCTTCTATGAGTGTCTTCATCATCCCTTCTAGACATATTTGTTGACAGTCTACTGTGTGCTAGGCATTAGACTTGCTTTAGGGTATATAGATTTGGGAGAGAGACTCCAAGGTTGCAGATAGCACTGAGCAGTAGAGTAAATGTTAACAGGCATTGGATTCAACCCGAAGCATCAAATAAATAACCACACATCAAAGAGAAAGTTCCCACCCTTAAGGTGCTCACTGTTCACCAAACAGCTGTCTCCGAACACAAGCAAGGCTGTGGTGTAATTTGTAATGGATGCTCAGAACAGAGTAGGGATCACCTGATACAGATGTTGCAGAGGGAAGGGAGTGTGACGGGAGGGGACAGCAGAATCAAAAAAGTTGAAACAGCTGGGTGGTGGTGGCACACGCCTTTAATCCCAGCACTTGGGAGACAGAGGCAGGCGGATTTCTGAGTTTGAGGCCAGCCTGGTCTACAGAGTGAGCTCCAGGACAGCCAGAACTACACAGAGAAACACTGTCTCGAAAAAAAAAAAAAAAAGTTGAAACTACTCAAAGTTCAGGTCTGTAGGTATGGAGAAGGACGAGGGTGGGTATGGGGCAGAGGAAACAGCCTTCGTATGCTGGCAGAAGGATGTGGACATACCTCCTATTGATGTGACCTACAGCATGGAGGAGTGGGGAGAGGAAATATCGTTTTCCAAGCAGAACTAGAACCCGAGTGCTGAGCTGCCTCTGGATGCAGCTGATCTTTCCACATCCTGCCGACTCCCTTTCAGGGCCTATGATGGAGACAGGCCAGAGAGAAAGTCTATGGTTCCTGATGTGACTTGGCAGAGGAAGAGGCCCATAGGACCCCGGGAGGCTTTTAGAATGCATGAGTCTACATATGTCCACTCTGTGCCCAACAGTAGTCAGTGTACAGTGCTCAAAGCTAATGTGCTGTTGGGTCCCTATAGTCTCCACGAGATGGGTAGATCTGAGAGACACCACCAGGAGAATGAGCTCATAAAGTGGCAGAGAGGGATCCCAGAAGCAGACAGGAGGGGCCCTGCAATCTCAGGGCCAATAGTGAAGGGATGACTGGAGTGATAACAAGACTTTTCCTTGTGCAACAAGTGTCTGAAGAGGGACAGATGCTAGGAGGCGAGAAGAGAGGTCCTGGAGCAGGGTCCCAAAGTGGCCTCCACCCTCTGCCTTTCTGTGAGAGCCAAGTCTGAGAGAAGATGGTCTTCCTCCCCAGGTGCTGATCTTTTCCAGGAACCATTCTATAAGCCTCATGGACGTGGCCAAGACTGAGGTCATCTGTGCCTTTTCTGCTCCCATGTGCCACCAGCAGGCCATGCCCTGGAAGCCACTGTTTATTGTGTCTCCACACCATCCATGTTTTCTGCTTCATGGTATGGAAGAGGATATGAGGGCAGCTACCCAGCACTAGGGTCTACTACACGTTTCCCTGGCTTTCCTGACCTCTCACAAAAGCATGGCGACACTCCTCAGTGGCTTTCTCAGTCCCCTCTGTCCCAGGCCAAAGGAACCTGCAGCCTGGTTCCCACCATGTTCAATAAAGTGCTGGCAAGGTCTTTGTTCAGCTCAAGCCAGAGGAGGTGGCCTCCATACACAGAGAGCAGGGCCACACCCCGAGGACCCTAACCCCATGGAGAAAGCAGTTACACTAAACACAGTGGTCTCCTTTCCTCACAGGAGCCCGTTCACATGGTCAGACCACATCTACTGATGACCCCAAAAATACCACAGATTCTGTTTTCTATTTTAATTTTGAGGAATACCCACTCCTGAAAGATATCTCCAAAAAGTGCATCATTTCTCAAAAGGACTTGGACTTCTCCCAGATATTGCCAGTGGAGAAAAGATGTGAGCAGCTCCTCCAGAAGAGGTAAGGCCTCCATGGCACAGTGTGTTTAGGTGAGCCATCCACTCAGTGTGGTTTCTGGCCAAGAGCCTTTCTATACCTACTTGCTGTTAACTGAAGGATTTTACCACGTGAGTCGACTTATCCTACTCTGTGAGCTCCAGGCTGAGGAGAGGCCCCCAAAACCAATGTGGAGGCTGGAGAGGTGGTTCAGCAGCTAAGAGAAGGGGATACTCTGTCAGAGGACCCAGGTTCGATTCCCATCACTTACACAGTAGCTCACAGCCATCCTGGAACTGGAGCTTCAGGAGATTTGGCGCCTTCCTCTGGTCTTCCCTGGCCTCAGGCATGCACACGGGGCACAGACATATGTGCAGGTAAAACCCCCTGCATGGTATGGGTACAGACCCAAAGACCAAATTGAGAATCTGTAGTAAGCTGTCTTAGTCAGGGTTTCTATTTTTGCACAAACATCATGACCATGAAGCAAGTTGGGGAGGAAAGGGTTTATTTAGCTTACTTCCACATTGCTGTTGATCACCAGAGGAAGTCAGGACTGGAACTCAAGCAGGTCAGGAAGCAGGAGCTGATGTAGAGGCCATGGAGAGATGTTCCTTACTGGCTTGCTTTTCTTGGCTTGCTCAGCCTGCTCTCTTATAGAACTCAAAACTTCTAGCCCAGGGATGGCACTACTCCTTTGATTACTAATTGAGAAAATGCCCCACAGCTGGATCTCATGGAGGCATTTCCCCAACTGAAGCTCACTTCTCTGTGATAACTCCAGCCTGTGTCAAGTTGACACATAAAACTAGCCAGTATAATTGACCCCTTGTCAACTTGACACACAAACACATCACTATTAAGCCTCAACCCTTATGTTTTTATTTATCCCCAAGATTTAAAGTCTCACAGTCTTTACATATTAAAAGTTCAATCAATTTAAAATGTCCAATATCTTTTAAAATTCAAAGTCTCTTAACTGTGGGCTCTACTAAAATACATTTTTCCTTTAAGAGGGAAAAATATTAGGGCACAGTTACAATTAAAAGCAAAACCAATGTCTGGGATCCAACTCACGATTTTTTGGGCTCCTCCAAGGGCTTTGGTCACTTCTCCAGCTCTGCCCTTTGTAGCACACACCTTGTCTTCTGGGCTCTAGATGTCTGTACTCCATTGCTGTTGCTGTTTTTGGTGGTCACTGTATGGTATTGGTATTTTCAAAACACTGCTGTAACTAGGCTTTACTAATAGCCTCTCATAGACTGTCTTTACGGTGCCAAGCCTCAACTACTTTGCATGACACCTTCAGTCCTGTGCCATTAATTACAATCTGAGGCTGCACCTTCACCAATGGCCTTCCATGGCCTCTCACTGTGCTGAGCCTCAGCTGCTCTTCATGACCCCTTTGTGCTGTCAAAACCAGTACTACCTGGGTGACTCTTACACATTATCAAGTCCTGCTGCAGCACAAGGTACAACCTTGGCTGTCTCTGGAACATAACCTCTTTGTGTTCTCAGCAAACACTTTCCAGAAGATGTCACCTCAGTGATGCTGGTCTCTTCTTAATCACCGCTAATTTCTTAGCTCTAGCTAACCAGCATCAATAGTCCCAGTAATGCAAAGTTCTCTCTTTAGTAGTTTTGGTATCTTGTTAATCACAGCTGATACTTCAGCCCCAGCTAACCAGAACCACAGAATCTTCACAATCAAAACAACATGGCCCTGATAAGAGTCTTTAATCTTCCCTCTGAAATTTCACAAGCCAGGCCTCCATTTCTGCACTGTTTTCTCAACATGATCTTCTAAACTCTCACAGACATTCCACAGAGTTCTTAACAAACAGTGGCTCTTCTAGCTCAAAGTTCTAAAGTCCTTCTACAGTCTTCCCCAAAACATGGTCAGGTTGTCACAGGAATACCCCACTTCTGGTACCAATGTGTCTTAGTTAGGGTTCTCTAGAGTCACAGAACTTAGTCTCTATGTAGTAAAGGGATTTATTGATGACTTACAGTTTGTAGTCCAACTCTCAACAATCAACTCCCAACAACAGTCGCGGCAGCAGCTGTGAATGGAAGTCCAAGGATCCAGCAATTGCTCAGTCCCACAAGGCAAGCAGGCGAAGCAGAGAGAGCTTTCTTTCTTTCAATGTCCTTATATACGTCTCCAGCAAAAAGTATGGCCCAGGTTAAAGGTGTGTGCCACCACACCTTTAACCCCGGATGACCTTGAACTCAGAGCTTTCTATGTTAATCCTATGGGATTCGTAGCCACTATTCCTCAAGGTCTCCATGCCAAGATTCAGGTCAGAAACTTGTATCTCTCAGCCTCTGGATTAGGGCCACAGGTGAGCCTTCTAATTCTGGATTGTAATTCATTTCAGATGTAGTCAAGTTGACAACCAGGAATAGCCACTACATAAGCCTAGAGAAAAACCCCTCTCACAAAGCAGTCTTGAACACATTTTACAGGGAGCTTTTGTAGAGGGAAGTAAAGCAAGCAAGCAAGCAAGCAAACAAGCAAGCAAGCAAGCAAGCAAGCAAGCAAGCAAGCAAGCAAGCAAAGCACTTTAACAGAAGCCAAAAAATGCAGTTAGCTGGGGCCTTTCAACCCCAAGTTTCTGAAACAGGGTTGGATACTTTCCCATGGGGCTTTTCACCACAAGGGGGCAGAAAGGGTGGATTCGGTTTCAGGTTAAACCAATGATGGTCCTACTGAGACAAGACAGAGAAATATTTGACCTGTTGCTCTATACACATAAAATAAACATATTATCTTTAAAATAAACCTAGTAGATGGCTCTTGAAGAGCATGCATTCATACCCACACACCTGTATGAACACAGCCACATACGTATACACCACATACAGAAAGAAAAGAAATGAAATGAAAGGGAAGAGAGGGGGGACGGAGAGAAGGGAGTGCTTCACTGGATTTCTCGCCATGACCATGGGCCATACCTGCATAGTTTCTCACTTAGAAAATTAAAGTGTTTTGTTATACCCAGGGATGTGCTGCTCTGGCACTTCCTTTTGTATTATAATGATTGGATTTTTTTATTCTTTCAGAATTTCATGGATATACACAGTATATTTTAATCATATCCATTTCCCACTGCCTTGCTCCACCTCCTCTCAGGCCACCCCCCCATCCCCATCCAACGTTGTGTACTTTGTTGTTGTTTTGTAACCTGCTGGGTCCAGTTAGTGCTGCTCGTGTGCACATTGCTGTGGAGCCATCTTTTTAGAGTATGGGGAACCTGACAGAGGCTACATCTCTGAAGAAAAAAGACTTTCCGTCCCACGGAAACCATCAACTAGCTTCTCAGATGAGAGTTCCTGGGAACAATGTCCCTGCCATGTCCAGAAGACAGTGCCTTACACTGGTCTCTGGCTCTTGTGAGCTTTGCACACTTCTGCCTTGATATCTCCTATGCCTTGGTAGGAAGGGGAGTGATAGACATGTGGATTTTGGGCTGAACAGTCCGTATTCATGTATTTAGAATTCAGTTTAATACTATATCCATTTAGCAAAGTACTGTGGTAATATGTTCTGTCTTGGGGCTCATGGCCTCCCCAGTGATGGGTCTCTGGTCAGGTTTACAGTACCAAGCATGAGCTCCCTTCTGTGGAGCAGACCTTGAATCCAACTTCAAACCATGGTTGGTTACCCCCATAGACCACTGTTGCACCAATGGCCCTGTCTCAGCCAGCTGGCTGTTCCTGTAGCTCTCAGGGTTCACATCTGGGTAAAACTGTTAATGAGCTTTCTTTCCTCCTCAGCAGCCTATAGAGCACTTTCTGCTGCTGGAAGTACTAGCCAGCAGAGAGGATGCTTCCAATCCAGAACCAGTTTGATTTCTCCATATCCTATGACCAAAGTACATGGTGTCTTCAGCATAGTGTCTTTTTTTTTTTTAAGAAGGCACCAAATCATAGTACAGATGGTTGTGAGCCACTGTGTGGTTGCTGGGAATTGAACTCAGGACTTCTGGAAGAGCACTTGGTGCTCTTAACCTCTGAGCCATCTTACCATCAAGTTCTAGTGGGCAACTAAGAACACGGGCATCCTGGAGCGTTGTTGGGGAGCACGGGAGTAGCTGGTACTCCTTCTTGACAAACGTTTCCAAAGGAGGTGTCCCACATCCAGCACTGGGCTCTTGGCAGGAGCACTATCTATCTGTATGGGCCCAGCCATCTTAAGTTAAGTCTTACTGGAACACAACTTCACAGACCATCCGTGGCTGCTCATGTGTTTCCATGGCAGAAGTAAGCAGCTGCAATGGAAAGTGCATGACTCTTCAGGTATGAACTGTTTACTCTCTGGCCATTTATAGGAAATGCCTGTCTGCCACTGGTCTCCTCCTTTTCTCCATCACAGATGGTTGTTGTGGATCAATGTCTTCTCTCTTATTTATTGTACCTCTCCCAACCCTTTGCTTGCTTTCCTTTCTGCCCACAAAGCCCAATGAACAGACTCAGGCTCCCTGAAGGCACAGGAGTCTCACTTCATAGGACATCTCGGGATGCTATAAATCCTTGACAGTGGTCTGGCTGCTCTTTCAGGTAGGATGAGGTCACCTGTGGGTCGCTAGTCTCAGCCCTGGCCTGACTTTCCAGAGCTACACAGCTGGTAGGCTCATCCCTTCCCAAGACTTCTTTAGCTCATAAAAAGTGGCCTCTGAGATCTTCAGTGGTCTCTTCAGTCAGGATAATGCCCATCAGGTCCATCAGAGTCTCTCCTCTTTCTTCACTTAGACTTCTCCCTTGGGAAGTACAATGGCCAAGTTAGAGAGGTTTAAGACCAGACAAGCCTGGGTTTGAATTTTGACTCTCTCATTTCCTAGCTATGAGACCTGGGCTGGGTTACCCTTTCAGCGCCTGTCTCTAAGCTCACAGATACAGAGCATCTACCACCTGCCGAGCCATGTTGTATATTTTGAGTAGGCCTAACTTCTAGGGCTTGAAGGTTTTAGATAAGATAATACATACAAAGTGCCAGGCATAGTTTGAGTCTTAGTCAGTGTCCTATTGCTGTAAGAGACCATAACTAAGGCAATTCTTATAAAGGAAAGCATTTAACTGGGGGACACAGAGACAGACAGACAGACAGACAGAGACAGACAGAGACACAGACAGAGACACAGAGAGAGACAGAAACACAGAGGAAGAGCCAGCCTGGGGAAATCCTAAATATGACCACTAGGCGGCAGCACAGCCCCCCTCTGCTTTCTATCTCAGGGTCAGCCCACACTAGGCTTCCTACCACCCCTGAGCTACACACCAGCTTCCTGCCTGCTTTGCCCTCCCGACGTTACTGAGCAACTTAAGAGGCTCTCAGTGTCTCACACGGGGAAGTGTGCTGCTTGATCAAGAAAGAAACACAGTCTCAAGGATCTTGGGAGAGGAAAGGGACTGTGGGAGGGGCTGTTTGGCTGACACTGCCCGGTTCAGAGATTTGGCAGCAATGCTCAGGAGCGTTCTGGACCTTGGGGACCTGCTCTTCAGATAAATGTAGGGCAAAGTATCAGGATTTCTACACTGAACTTCCAAATTACTCAGGAAAGTATTTATAGAGACAGAAAGGGAAAATGGTAAGAGATGGTGAAATCTAGGGAAATGTTTATAGAAAGCCCGAGAGAAATAAAGCTGAGGACGGCGAATGCGGGTGAAGGGCTATCGTGCTCTCTGCACCCGTTGAACAGGCTTGAAAGTTTTCAAAAGGAAAAGACAGGGAGAAATGATAAGCCATGGTGAAAGTCTCATCCTGATTTTGAGTCAGGAAGAAGATGAGAAATGTGTATTTGTAGGAGCATGGGTACAGTGGGGTGTGAGCATCGTGATGGTCTTCCTTGTGTTTTCTCTGTCTGTAGCTTTCCCATAGAACAGCGCCATTGTTTTGGCAGACAGACTGAAAACAGTAGTGGAGTGCTTCCCAAGGGCCAAGGCCAGGAGCTTCTTTGTGTTCCTGGAGTGGGCGAGGGCTCTGTGACCTCCCAGTCTAATCTAGCTTCCTTCCACGTCTTTCTATGCTTAGCCAGCCTTATCTCTTTATAGGTCAGAAAGGGTGACAC
Source organism: Montemys delectorum (assembly GCA_019843815.1). Taxonomy (NCBI): domain Eukaryota; kingdom Metazoa; phylum Chordata; class Mammalia; order Rodentia; family Muridae; genus Montemys; species Montemys delectorum. The sequence continues at coordinate 475 of JADRCD010244221.1, read as the reverse complement.
TTCCCACTTTACCCAAAGGTCAGTAACACAACACCCGCCTGTGGGGAATAGACCCAGGGCCCTATCATCAGTCTGAGTAACTCACTTCCCTCTGGCCACAGACTTACATTGTTCATCCTTTACCAAGTGACCTTGTCACAGACACCTGATGAGCTTAATAGAGTAAATTCCCACTGTTGAGGTATCTAGAAGCCAGGCATGGTGTCACTCCAAGTGCTGAGGCAGAAAGGCAGGGACTTGAGACCAGCCTGGGCTATGTAGCAAATCATTGTTCAAAAATCAGAAAGAAAATAGTATTTTTAGTGTGTGTATGTGCATATTTATAAAAATTTGGAAAACATGAATATGCAAAAAAGTAAATTTAAATGACCCATAATCCCACTACCCTGCATCATCAGCACCACCATTAACATCTCCTTCCTGGTCATTCGGCTTGGCTCATCAGCGCCACCATTAACATCTCCTTCCTGGTCAC
>JADRCD010244220.1:0-10112 GCA_019843815.1 Montemys delectorum | reverse complement strand
CAGAGACCTGCCTGCTTCTGCCTCTCCAGTGTTGGGATTAAAGTCACGCACCACCACTACCTGGTGGTGTATACCTTTAATCTTAGTACCCAAGAAACAAAGAAACTTGGGCTGCGTAGTCAGTTCCAGGCCAGCCAGGGCTACATAGTGAGACTTTGTTTCAAAATTTTTTTTTGAATATTATATGCATGGAAATGAGTCTGTACTCTGTGTGTGTGTGTGTGTGTGTGTGTGTGTGTGTGTGTGTGTGTGTGTGTAGGATGATGGATAAACTCCCTGTGTCCAGCAGAAACCAGTGATCTCTAATTCCCTAAGGAACTAATTGTATCCTCTCCCTTCCTCCCTGAAGGCTATTAACTATCAACTTCTAGCCGCATACCAAACTTCTAATATTACTGGCTGCAGAAAGCAGTTCTTTAACATTGCCTCCATGCCTGTAGACAGCCACATCGGGTCTCAACTGGCCTTCCCTAGTTTGTACAAGGAATGGCCGGCCACTGGTGGCTCAGCCAGGAGCTAGGCCTAGGGTAGCATCTCTCCTACTCCTGCGAGTGGCAGGCTGTTGACCGGGAAGCATCAGTTCCCGTCCTCCTGGTCTCTCCTGTAGACTGCCTAAGGCTTCCTCATATGCTGGTCTGAGGGTCCCAGCACTGAGAGGGCTGCGGCAAGGCACAGATGGCTCTCAGGCTTCTGGGTTTGCGCTAACGTCTTACTGGTGAAGCCCGTGCCCCTGCCACGACCACATCCAAACAGTGGAAGAATTTTTGCTTTTTTAGGTTTCAAAAAGATTTCACTTTATTTTATGTGTATATGTTTGGCTGCATGTGTGTTTGTGCACCAGGTGCATGTAGCAGTCTTAGAGGACAGAAATGGCCATCAGATGGCCTGGGACAGAGTGACTTGGTGCTGTTAACTAGCATGGTACCAACCTATGGAAGAGCAGCAAGTGCTCTTAATCACTGACCCACATCTACAGCCCTAGTTTTTTAGAGAGTTGCTGCTAACTATTTGGGGTTCTTTTTTTCAGTTTCCATATGATTTTCATTTTTGTCATTCCTTTAAGAATTAACCACCTGTAGCTGGGCAGTAGTGGCACATGCCTTTAATCTCAGCGCTCAGGAGGCAGTCTGGCAGCCAGCCTGGTCTACAGAGTAAGTTCTAGGACAGCCAGGGCTACACAGACGAACCCTGTCTTGAAAAGCAAAAGAACAAAATAAAACAAAACAAACAAAATTAATCACCTATGTATAATTTTGCCTCTAAACAATAATTTATTAAGTTGTGTATATTTAGGAAACTTATGACTGGAATTCTATGAATCTCCAAATTGCTTTCTATTTATTTGGTACTAACTTGTTTTGTAACATTGACCATGATAGCTATTCATGTTGGCACATGCACCTCCAGTTCAGTTTCCACTGTGCATTATATTCTGTGGTTTAAGCAGCCTCCTGCTGGTGAGTACCCAACTGTGCTTAATTTATTTATTTATTTATTTACTTACTTACTTATTTATTGCTACTATGAATGATCTCTTCACCTATCTATAGATACACATCAAGCATTTCTCTAGGATAAATACCCAGGGGGAGATAGTAAAGTGTGAAACCATCACAGACAGAGCATGCCCTTCTCTGTGCTCTGCAGGCCTGTGATACATATGGAAGAAGCTATTTGTGCAGTGGCCCCAGTCCCAGCCTTGCCTGGCATGGTAGGTTCCCAGAGTCTTGTTCCTCTTCTATGAGTGTCTTCATCATCCCTTCTAGACATATTTGTTGACAGTCTACTGTGTGCTAGGCATTAGACTTGCTTTAGGGTATATAGATTTGGGAGAGAGACTCCAAGGTTGCAGATAGCACTGAGCAGTAGAGTAAATGTTAACAGGCATTGGATTCAACCCGAAGCATCAAATAAATAACCACACATCAAAGAGAAAGTTCCCACCCTTAAGGTGCTCACTGTTCACCAAACAGCTGTCTCCGAACACAAGCAAGGCTGTGGTGTAATTTGTAATGGATGCTCAGAACAGAGTAGGGATCACCTGATACAGATGTTGCAGAGGGAAGGGAGTGTGACGGGAGGGGACAGCAGAATCAAAAAAGTTGAAACAGCTGGGTGGTGGTGGCACACGCCTTTAATCCCAGCACTTGGGAGACAGAGGCAGGCGGATTTCTGAGTTTGAGGCCAGCCTGGTCTACAGAGTGAGCTCCAGGACAGCCAGAACTACACAGAGAAACACTGTCTCGAAAAAAAAAAAAAAAAGTTGAAACTACTCAAAGTTCAGGTCTGTAGGTATGGAGAAGGACGAGGGTGGGTATGGGGCAGAGGAAACAGCCTTCGTATGCTGGCAGAAGGATGTGGACATACCTCCTATTGATGTGACCTACAGCATGGAGGAGTGGGGAAAGGAAATATCGTTTTCCAAGCAGAACTAGAACCCGAGTGCTGAGCTGCCTCTGGATGCAGCTGATCTTTCCACATCCTGCCAACTCCCTTTCAGGGCCTATGATGGAGACAGGCCAGAGAGAAAGTCTATGGTTCCTGATGTGACTTGGCAGAGGAAGAGGCCCATAGGACCCCGGGAGGCTTTTAGAATGCATGAGTCTACATATGTCCACTCTGTGCCCAACAGTAGTCAGTGTACAGTGCTCAAAGCTAATGTGCTGTTGGGTCCCTATAGTCTCCACGAGATGGGTAGATCTGAGAGACACCACCAGGAGAATGAGCTCATAAAGTGGCAGAGAGGGATCCCAGAAGCAGACAGGAGGGGCCCTGCAATCTCAGGGCCAATAGTGAAGGGATGACTGGAGTGATAACAAGACTTTTCCTTGTGCAACAAGTGTCTGAAGAGGGACAGATGCTAGGAGGCGAGAAGAGAGGTCCTGGAGCAGGGTCCCAAAGTGGCCTCCACCCTCTGCCTTTCTGTGAGAGCCAAGTCTGAGAGAAAATGGTCTTCCTCCCCAGGTGCTGATCTTTTCCAGGAACCATTCTATAAGCCTCATGGACGTGGCCAAGACTGAGGTCATCTGTGCCTTTTCTGCTCCCATGTGCCACCAGCAGGCCATGCCCTGGAAGCCACTGTTTATTGTGTCTCCACACCATCCATGTTTTCTGCTTCATGGTATGGAAGAGGATATGAGGGCAGCTACCCAGCACTAGGGTCTACTACACGTTTCCCTGGCTTTCCTGACCTCTCACAAAAGCATGGCGACACTCCTCAGTGGCTTTCTCAGTCCCCTCTGTCCCAGGCCAAAGGAACCTGCAGCCTGGTTCCCACCATGTTCAATAAAGTGCTGGCAAGGTCTTTGTTCAGCTCAAGCCAGAGGAGGTGGCCTCCATACACAGAGAGCAGGGCCACACCCCGAGGACCCTAACCCCATGGAGAAAGCAGTTACACTAAACACAGTGGTCTCCTTTCCTCACAGGAGCCCGTTCACATGGTCAGACCACATCTACTGATGACCCCAAAAATACCACAGATTCTGTTTTCTATTTTAATTTTGAGGAATACCCACTCCTGAAAGATATCTCCAAAAAGTGCATCATTTCTCAAAAGGACTTGGACTTCTCCCAGATATTGCCAGTGGAGAAAAGATGTGAGCAGCTCCTCCAGAAGAGGTAAGGCCTCCATGGCACAGTGTGTTTAGGTGAGCCATCCACTCAGTGTGGTTTCTGGCCAAGAGCCTTTCTATACCTACTTGCTGTTAACTGAAGGATTTTACCACGTGAGTCGACTTATCCTACTCTGTGAGCTCCAGGCTGAGGAGAGGCCCCCAAAACCAATGTGGAGGCTGGAGAGGTGGTTCAGCAGCTAAGAGAAGGGGATACTCTGTCAGAGGACCCAGGTTCGATTCCCATCACTTACACAGTAGCTCACAGCCATCCTGGAACTGGAGCTTCAGGAGATTTGGCGCCTTCCTCTGGTCTTCCCTGGCCTCAGGCATGCACACGGGGCACAGACATATGTGCAGGTAAAACCCCCTGCATGGTATGGGTACAGACCCAAAGACCAAATTGAGAATCTGTAGTAAGCTGTCTTAGTCAGGGTTTCTATTTTTGCACAAACATCATGACCATGAAGCAAGTTGGGGAGGAAAGGGTTTATTTAGCTTACTTCCACATTGCTGTTGATCACCAGAGGAAGTCAGGACTGGAACTCAAGCAGGTCAGGAAGCAGGAGCTGATGTAGAGGCCATGGAGAGATGTTCCTTACTGGCTTGCTTTTCTTGGCTTGCTCAGCCTGCTCTCTTATAGAACTCAAAACTTCTAGCCCAGGGATGGCACTACTCCTTTGATTACTAATTGAGAAAATGCCCCACAGCTGGATCTCATGGAGGCATTTCCCCAACTGAAGCTCACTTCTCTGTGATAACTCCAGCCTGTGTCAAGTTGACACATAAAACTAGCCAGTATAATTGACCCCTTGTCAACTTGACACACAAACACATCACTATTAAGCCTCAACCCTTATGTTTTTATTTATCCCCAAGATTTAAAGTCTCACAGTCTTTACATATTAAAAGTTCAATCAATTTAAAATGTCCAATATCTTTTAAAATTCAAAGTCTCTTAACTGTGGGCTCTACTAAAATACATTTTTCCTTTAAGAGGGAAAAATATTAGGGCACAGTTACAATTAAAAGCAAAACCAATGTCTGGGATCCAACTCACGATTTTTTGGGCTCCTCCAAGGGCTTTGGTCACTTCTCCAGCTCTGCCCTTTGTAGCACACACCTTGTCTTCTGGGCTCTAGATGTCTGTACTCCATTGCTGTTGCTGTTTTTGGTGGTCACTGTATGGTACTGGCATTTTCAAAACACTGCTGTAACTAGGCTTTACTAATAGTCTCTCATAGACTGTCTTTACGGTGCCAAGCCTCAACTACTTTGCATGACACCTTCAGTCCTGTGCCATTAATTACAATCTGAGGCTGCACCTTCACCAATGGCCTTCCATGGCCTCTCACTGTGCTGAGCCTCAGCTGCTCTTCATGACCCCTTTGTGCTGTCAAAACCAGTACTACCTGGGTGACTCTTACACATTATCAAGTCCTGCTGCAGCACAAGGTACAACCTTGGCTGTCTCTGGAACATAACCTCTTTGTGTTCTCAGCAAACACTTTCCAGAAGATGTCACCTCAGTGATGCTGGTCTCTTCTTAATCACCGCTAATTTCTTAGCTCTAGCTAACCAGCATCAATAGTCCCAGTAATGCAAAGTTCTCTCTTTAGTAGTTTTGGTATCTTGTTAATCACAGCTGATACTTCAGCCCCAGCTAACCAGAACCACAGAATCTTCACAATCAAAACAACATGGCCCTGATAAGAGTCTTTAATCTTCCCTCTGAAATTTCACAAGCCAGGCCTCCATTTCTGCACTGTTTTCTCAACATGATCTTCTAAACTCTCACAGACATTCCACAGAGTTCTTAACAAACAGTGGCTCTTCTAGCTCAAAGTTCTAAAGTCCTTCTACAGTCTTCCCCAAAACATGGTCAGGTTGTCACAGGAATACCCCACTTCTGGTACCAATGTGTCTTAGTTAGGGTTCTCTAGAGTCACAGAACTTAGTCTCTATGTAGTAAAGGGATTTATTGATGACTTACAGTTTGTAGTCCAACTCTCAACAATCAACTCCCAACAACAGTCGCGGCAGCAGCTGTGAATGGAAGTCCAAGGATCCAGCAATTGCTCAGTCCCACAAGGCAAGCAGGCGAAGCAGAGAGAGCTTTCTTTCTTTCAATGTCCTTATATACGTCTCCAGCAAAAAGTGTGGCCCAGGTTAAAGGTGTGTGCCACCACACCTTTAACCCCGGATGACCTTGAACTCAGAGCTTTCTATGTTAATCCTATGGGATTCGTAGCCACTATTCCTCAAGGTCTCCATGCCAAGATTCAGGTCAGAAACTTGTATCTCTCAGCCTCTGGATTAGGGCCACAGGTGAGCCTTCTAATTCTGGATTGTAATTCATTTCAGATGTAGTCAAGTTGACAACCAGGAATAGCCACTACATAAGCCTAGAGAAAAACCCCTCTCACAAAGCAGTCTTGAACACATTTTACAGGGAGCTTTTGTAGAGGGAAGTAAAGCAAGCAAGCAAGCAAGCAAGCAAGCAAGCAAGCAAAGCACTTTAACAGAAGCCAAAAAATGCAGTTAGCTGGGGCCTTTCAACCCCAAGTTTCTGAAACAGGGTTGGATACTTTCCCATGGGGCTTTTCACCACAAGGGGGCAGAAAGGGTGGATTCGGTTTCAGGTTAAACCAATGATGGTCCTACTGAGACAAGACAGAGAAATATTTGACCTGTTGCTCTATACACATAAAATAAACATATTATCTTTAAAATAAACCTAGTAGATGGCTCTTGAAGAGCATGCATTCATACCCACACACCTGTATGAACACAGCCACATACGTATACACCACATACAGAAAGAAAAGAAATGAAATGAAAGGGAAGAGAGGGGGGACGGAGAGAAGGGAGTGCTTCACTGGATTTCTCGCCATGACCATGGGCCATACCTGCATAGTTTCTCACTTAGAAAATTAAAGTGTTTTGTTATACCCAGGGATGTGCTGCTCTGGCACTTCCTTTTGTATTATAATGATTGGATTTTTTTATTCTTTCAGAATTTCATGGATATACACAGTATATTTTAATCATATCCATTTCCCACTGCCTTGCTCCACCTCCTCTCAGGCCACCCCCCCATCCCCATCCAACGTTGTGTACTTTGTTGTTGTTTTGTAACCTGCTGGGTCCAGTTAGTGCTGCTCGTGTGCACATTGCTGTGGAGCCATCTTTTTAGAGTATGGGGAACCTGACAGAGGCTACATCTCTGAAGAAAAAGGACTTTCCGTCCCACGGAAACCATCAACTAGCTTCTCAGATGAGAGTTCCTGGGAACAATGTCCCTGCCATGTCCAGAAGACAGTGCCTTACACTGGTCTCTGGCTCTTGTGAGCTTTGCACACTTCTGCCTTGATATCTCCTATGCCTTGGTAGGAAGGGGAGTGATAGACATGTGGATTTCGGGCTGAACAGTCCGTATTCATGTATTTAGAATTCAGTTTAATACTATATCCATTTAGCAAAGTACTGTGGTAATATGTTCTGTCTTGGGGCTCATGGCCTCCCCAGTGATGGGTCTCTGGTCAGGTTTACAGTACCAAGCATGAGCTCCCTTCTGTGGAGCAGACCTTGAATCCAACTTCAAACCATGGTTGGTTACCCCCATAGACCACTGTTGCACCAATGGCCCTGTCTCAGCCAGCTGGCTGTTCCTGTAGCTCTCAGGGTTCACATCTGGGTAAAACTGTTAATGAGCTTTCTTTCCTCCTCAGCAGCCTATAGAGCACTTTCTGCTGCTGGAAGTACTAGCCAGCAGAGAGGATGCTTCCAATCCAGAACCAGTTTGATTTCTCCATATCCTATGACCAAAGTACATGGTGTCTTCAGCATAGTGTCTTTTTTTTTTTTAAGAAGGCACCAAATCATAGTACAGATGGTTGTGAGCCACTGTGTGGTTGCTGGGAATTGAACTCAGGACTTCTGGAAGAGCACTTGGTGCTCTTAACCTCTGAGCCATCTTACCATCAAGTTCTAGTGGGCAACTAAGAACACGGGCATCCTGGAGCGTTGTTGGGGAGCACGGGAGTAGCTGGTACTCCTTCTTGACAAATGTTTCCAAAGGAGGTGTCCCACATCCAGCACTGGGCTCTTGGCAGGAGCACTATCTATCTGTATGGGCCCAGCCATCTTAAGTTAAGTCTTACTGGAACACAACTTCACAGACCATCCGTGGCTGCTCATGTGTTTCCATGGCAGAAGTAAGCAGCTGCAATGGAAAGTGCATGACTCTTCAGGTATGAACTGTTTACTCTCTGGCCATTTATAGGAAATGCCTGTCTGCCACTGGTCTCCTCCTTTTCTCCATCACAGATGGTTGTTGTGGATCAATGTCTTCTCTCTTATTTATTGTACCTCTCCCAACCCTTTGCTTGCTTTCCTTTCTGCCCACAAAGCCCAATGAACAGACTCAGGCTCCCTGAAGGCACAGGAGTCTCACTTCATAGGACATCTCGGGATGCTATAAATCCTTGACAGTGGTCTGGCTGCTCTTTCAGGTAGGATGAGGTCACCTGTGGGTCGCTAGTCTCAGCCCTGGCCTGACTTTCCAGAGCTACACAGCTGGTAGGCTCATCCCTTCCCAAGACTTCTTTAGCTCATAAAAAGTGGCCTCTGAGATCTTCAGTGGTCTCTTCAGTCAGGATAATGCCCATCAGGTCCATCAGAGTCTCTCCTCTTTCTTCACTTAGACTTCTCCCTTGGGAAGTACAATGGCCAAGTTAGAGAGGTTTAAGACCAGACAAGCCTGGGTTTGAATTTTGACTCTCCCATTTCCTAGCTATGAGACCTGGGCTGGGTTACCCTTTCAGCGCCTGTCTCTAAGCTCACAGATACAGAGCATCTACCACCTGCCGAGCCATGTTGTATATTTTGAGTAGGCCTAACTTCTAGGGCTTGAAGGTTTTAGATAAGATAATACATACAAAGTGCCAGGCATAGTTTGAGTCTTAGTCAGTGTCCTATTGCTGTAAGAGACCATAACTAAGGCAATTCTTATAAAGGAAAGCATTTAACTGGGGGACACAGAGACAGACAGACAGACAGACAGACAGACAGAGACAGAGACACAGACAGAGACACAGAGAGAGACAGAAACACAGAGGAAGAGCCAGCCTGGGGAAATCCTAAATATGACCACTAGGCGGCAGCACAGCCCCCCTCTGCTTTCTATCTCAGGGTCAGCCCACACTAGGCTTCCTACCACCCCTGAGCTACACACCAGCTTCCTGCCTGCTTTGCCCTCCCGACGTTACTGAGCAACTTAAGAGGCTCTCAGTGTCTCACACGGGGAAGTGTGCTGCTTGATCAAGAAAGAAACACAGTCTCAAGGATCTTGGGAGAGGAAAGGGACTGTGGGAGGGGCTGTTTGGCTGACACTGCCCGGTTCAGAGATTTGGCAGCAATGCTCAGGAGCGTTCTGGACCTTGGGGACCTGCTCTTCAGATAAATGTAGGGCAAAGTATCAGGATTTCTACACTGAACTTCCAAATTACTCAGGAAAGTATTTATAGAGACAGAAAGGGAAAATGGTAAGAGATGGTGAAATCTAGGGAAATGTTTATAGAAAGCCCGAGAGAAATAAAGCTGAGGACGGCGAATGCGGGTGAAGGGCTATCGTGCTCTCTGCACCCGTTGAACAGGCTTGAAAGTTTTCAAAAGGAAAAGACAGGGAGAAATGATAAGCCATGGTGAAAGTCTCATCCTGATTTTGAGTCAGGAAGAAGATGAGAAATGTGTATTTGTAGGAGCATGGGTACAGTGGGGTGTGAGCATCGTGATGGTCTTCCTTGTGTTTTCTCTGTCTGTAGCTTTCCCATAGAACAGCGCCATTGTTTTGGCAGACAGACTGAAAACAGTAGTGGAGTGCTTCCCAAGGGCCAAGGCCAGGAGCTTCTTTGTGTTCCTGGAGTGGGCGAGGGCTCTGTGACCTCCCAGTCTAATCTAGCTTCCTTCCACGTCTTTCTATGCTTAGCCAGCCTTATCTCTTTATAGGTCAGAAAGGGTGACACTTCCCACTTTACCCAAAGGTCAGTAACACAACACCCGCCTGTGGGGAATAGACCCAGGGCCCTATCATCAGTCTGAGTAACTCACTTCCCTCTGGCCACAGACTTACATTGTTCATCCTTTACCAAGTGACCTTGTCACAGACACCTGATGAGCTTAATAGAGTAAATTCCCACTGTTGAGGTATCTAGAAGCCAGGCATGGTGTCACTCCAAGTGCTGAGGCAGAAAGGCAGGGACTTGAGACCAGCCTGGGCTATGTAGCAAATCATTGTTCAAAAATCAGAAAGAAAATAGTATTTTTAGTGTGTGTATGTGCATATTTATAAAAATTTGGAAAACATGAATATGCAAAAAAGTAAATTTAAATGACCCATAATCCCACTACCCTGCATCATCAGCACCACCATTAACATCTCCTTCCTGGTCATTCGGCTTGGCTCATCAGCGCCACCATTAACATCTCCTTCCTGGTCAC
>JADRCD010244211.1:0-20274 GCA_019843815.1 Montemys delectorum | reverse complement strand
CTGTGCCATACGGAACACTGTCACAGGAGTCATGCCTATCCTGCCCACAGCTCGTCCCTACTCAAGGAGAAGGAATCATTCAGGTCATGATCAGGTTGGAACTCTGCCCATCCCAGATGAAAATTATACCACTCTGGACAACACCAGGAACAAGGTGTCTGCAAGGCTTTCTCTTTTCCATCTGGAATGTTTTCTGTGTTTGAAATGGACCTGGTTGTTGAAAGGAAGGGTCTGTTAACACATGGTTTCCCAGCACAGAGCATGGACACTCCCTTTGGCAGTCAGATAATTCTTGACTCATCCTGGGGATCGGCTCTAACCTTGACTCATCCCTAATCTACAGACCACCGATGGCACAGACATTTCAGAGGCCTGGTGAGGGTACTTGCAGTTAGCACAATGGCCTGGTATGTCTACGCATCATTCATCACCTTAGGGTTCTTGTCCTAGGGAAGTGGGGTACTAAGGGTGCCCAGAATGATAATGGAACAGACCATGTCACACACACAAACAACAGCAGGAAAGGAACATGTTTCTGCAGAATGCCTCTTCTCTCAGGCCGTTCATGGCTCCAGGCATGCACTGCTGAGTCCTATTCACTGTCCAACTTCCTGTCTTCAATGCTTCAGTAACTGGATGCTAGAATGTGTTAAAGATGACAGGAAAGGAAGCATGGGGGAGGGGAGTCATTCCAGGTTCTATCTACATCTATTGGGCAGAAGATTTAATTTTTAAAATTTTTCAGGCTGTTCTTTTTTCACCTAGGGCCTTGCTGTTAATTAGCACATTTGTTCTTTTAGACTCTTTGTGGTAGGTCCTTGAAAGGATACAGGATGACGTGTGTGTAGCTCCCCACGGATCGTGATAGATAGTCCTGGAAATCCCTTTACACATAGCTTTGTGCTCCTCACTCCCACTTGGAGCCTATGTGGGTGTCATTTCATGGCTGATCCTAGAATATCTAGGAAATTTAGGTGAATGCTGGGTTTAGTCCAGAGGTGTTTGGTCTAAATTTAAATTTAATTGTAATGAGATCTTTATCAGTTCTGGAGTTATCAGAATAGGTCAGCAGTTCTCAGCAGAGGGTTCTTTTGATCTTTGGGTCTATAGAGTGGTGATTTATTTTTTATTGTCACAACAAGAGGTCACTGCTGGCATCTAGTGGTGGAGGCCTGGGATGTTTCTGTCGTCTCACAGAGCTCTGGATGGCCTCCAGAACTGAGTATCCAATGTCAAATATCACCAGAGTTCAGTGTGAGAAACCTTAGATTGAAGCAAACTCTTGGGCCAGCCCAGGCTGTGTGATCTTCATCACGGCAAAGCTGGTCTCTCTGAACTGGGATACCCTCCCACCTCTCTGTGCCCCTTGCCAAATCAGGACAAGCAATTCCAACTGACCCTGGAGACTGGCCTGCCTTGTGAAAAATTCACCAGGCTGGGCTGGAGGCCTGGGACCCATTGCTGACTTGATCCCTTGTCCTGGTGACTCCTAGGCGGTCCTAGTATTTACCATCCTCTGCAAGGCTACATTCTCCCTCACAGAGGTGAGCTGGAGGCACCATAGGGTGCCAGTGCTCTGTGTTTTCAGTGAATGATTTGATGAAAAAAAAAAAAAAAAGGCAATTTGGTCAATTTGGTTAGATTTCTGCCAATCTTTCCAATTTAAGGTAGAAACTCAAAGCTTGAACCTAATGTGCCTTGCTCAGATATAGTACTATCTTCTACCTTTCTATTAGGTATTTCTGGACCAAATAAATAAATGGGGGGTAGGGGGTTGGTAAAGCATTTGACTTTTCCTTTAAAAGGTGAGGAAGTTGTAGATTGTGAAACCAATTGATTTATAGTGTTTCTCTTACCTCATATCTCTGGGTATAGAAATGGAACTTACATTTCTTGTCCCATGACCTTAGGTGTGGTTCAGTGGCTTCAGACCACTACATGAAATGATTTATCTGCAGTCAGTGTGCCCTTGAGTGTCTGACTTAGCCTCTGCCTCAGTTTCCTTATCTGTTAAGAGGAGATAACAGTCCTGCCTGCAGACAGGGTTACTGTGATAATCAAGTAGCACCTGACCGTCAGGTAAAGTTATCGAAATGTCTGAATGTGTCCCAGTCTCTCCCTAGCTATATGACTCAGTGAACCAAGGACGTGTTTTTGCCGTGATATGAACCCATTGAAAACCGACTGGGAGCCCAAAGGCTGCCCTTCGGCAGCTCCTGACTCAGAACCGGCACGCCTGTGTTGATTTCCTAAGCAGCATGTGCTTTTAATTAATCCAGTTTCATCCATAAGGGTGAAACAGAGAGAGATTTTCTTAAGCTGGTTTTCCAGAAATTCTATTCACTGGGTTGCAGCCTTTTTCATCAGAGCATTTGCTACCCCAAACTCCATGGTGTATCAGCTTCTTTCCTGATAGATTTCTCCGCCTTTCTTGGGTATAGAGAAAGTCTTGTCTGGGCTTGGGATTGCTGGTGATAGTCTGAGAAGGAAGATGGAAAGAGGAAAATCTAACAATCCTATTGTGTCCCAGAAGACAGGGACCTGGGGAGGGAAGCCCAGTAACTACCCAGACTGAAAAGGCCCAAACACTCCCTTCATTCACAAGTCCATCAAAGTCTGGATTTCACAGAAAGGAGAATCTGTGGGCCACCTGCCATGGTCCTACTCTCTTCCTGGTGAAAAAAGGTCATGGCCTTAGGCAACTCTAGAAAGAGTGTGACCTCCTTCCCCACTGGCTTCGGTCTGGGACTGAAGTGACTGCTTCCTGTTCTCAACTTCCAGAACCAGGACCAAACCAAGCTGTTCTGAAAATGCTGAGTGTTCATTTTCCCCTCTAGTTGGTTTTGGTCCCATGGTTCCTGCTGGTGGGAGGAGACTGGAGCTTGTCAGTCAAGAGGAGGGCATGTCTCACTTCCACCTGCTGTCCTAGAGTGGTTCTGAGCAATGTTCTTTTACCAGCACCAACTCCACCAACCTCACCCCATCCCTACCACCACAACCTCTACCCCACTCCTCACCCCCACCCACCCCCAGAGTGCCCTAGTCAGAGCAAAACTTTACTTCCATCTTATGCCTCATTAGCACCCCTCAAATTCTGCAGTTGGGGCGGTGTCTTTGGCTTCCTGTCCAGTGTGGATGCCCACATGGACCAGGAGTTCCAGTGGGTGGGCTAGTTGTCTGAATGAGGGCATGATGACCTATGCCCTCACCTCCCTTTTCCTGAACAGTACTAGCCGAGGGTGCAGGTAGGGTGGGACATGTGTGGCAGGAACACTGGGTAATTCTGGAGCAGGCACCCCAGGGCACGAGGAACAGCAGGGCAGGCATTGTGGGGTGGAGGACAGGATATGGATACTTCACAGAGAGAGAACAGACAGACATGGGGACCATCCTGGGCTTGAGGCCATAGTGCTGGCCATGGGAGGTCAGTGTTCGTGACCTTCACTGTCTGTGGGATGGCCGTTAGGATGGCCATTAGGATGGCCATTAGCATGGCCGTTAGGATGAGGATGGGGTTGGGAGGAAGACAATGTGCACATCATGACTTGTCTGCTCCACTGTGTGGCACCCAAATATTGTCGACGCATGGCAGCTGGTATGAATGTCACTGTGCCATCAATGGGCTGACTCCACAGGGGCCATTGCACGGCCGGTTCCATAGCTGAACCTGGACCCCAATCCTGTGCGATCCTTCCAGACTCTCCAGGCCCCTTCCCAAGGCCCAGCATCCAGAGGCTCCTGCACAGTGTCAGTTTACTGAAAGAATGCTTGAAGCAGCCTCAATGCAAATGGCCACCAGACATTGAACATGAGGCAAACACCTCCTGCCACATGTCCACTTAGAACTCTTGTACTCAAGGGACCAATAAGGTACCAGGCAGTGAAGGGTTTCAACCATCTGCTGCTTTGGAGATCTGCATTTAGAAAAACCTGTGCAAAGGATGGAGGCACAGTTAGGAGGGACAAGTGTGTGAGGAAAAGCCAACAAACCAGGAGGGTTGATTCCCACTGGGAGGGAGGCAACAGTCAAGCAAGCATCCAGACCTCGCAGGAAGGCTTAGATATTGGAATCAAATGCCCTTTTCCTGGAGGTTGGCTCTAACATCCTACTGCCTTCAAATGTAAGTCACCAGTGGTGGTCCAGCCTCCCTGGATCAGGACAGGGATCTCATCCGCTCATCCGCTCAGCCACTCTGCTGTCTCCTCTTTGAGGGACTGCTGCCTTAATGGGGTGGTGAGCGCCCAGAAATGGCCACCATGCTCTGGGTGCTGCGCAACGCTCGAACCTCCCTGGCTAGTATGTGTGCTCCTGTAGAGCAGCTAGCTACTGGTGAGTGGATTCAACTGACCAGCACCTCAGGGAAAATGTCATGGATTCTACTGGCCGGAGCCTCAGGGAGAATGTCCTGGAGGGACTGTCTACTTGCCTTGAGGCATGCTAGGGGTCAAGGCTGCCCTGCTGCCACTCCATTCTTAAATCATCAAATTTACTTTACATGTTGTGTTAGCCACATACCCCATGTGGCTTCAATACATGGCCACATGTTATATCAAGACACATCACACATACTGTTAACATCTTACATATTATATTCATAAGCATCACACTGACACATGAGCCATTATGTCAGTACATACAATATGCTATAGTGATAATTACATATTATAAAGCCTCACTCAAACAACCTGTCCTGGCACAGTCCTTTTCTCAAGGTTGCGTGCAGACAAAAATACAAGTCCAAAGTCTCCGGGAAGACCCGGGCTTTCCATAGTCAAAGGGAAAGTCCACAGGAACCAAGCGGGAGCCAACCAGCTGAACACACACATGCACATTCACAAACACTTAAACCACTTAAACACAGACATGCACACACTCTCATGCACATCACCACACCGTCAAGAAACAATAATTTATAGTATACTTTACTCTGTGATTCCCTGATAAGAATCACATTAGGGTAGAGGATAGCTCAGTGGGTAAAGCCGTGTGCCTCCAAACTTGATGACCTGAATGTGACCTTTAGAGCCCACACAGTGAAAGGAGAGCAGACCCTGGCAAGTTGTCCTCTGACTTCCATGCATATATTATATGCCCACGACACACACACACACACACACACACACACACACACACACCAGAAAAAAATTAAAATATTTTAAAGGATTTAAGAATTATGAAAATTTTAAAGTCTCTTTCAAAAGACCAGGCATTCTGAGTCTAAAGCCAAACCCCAAAGTTACCTCATTCTGTCTAGTTTTAGCTAATAGTATTTGGGTGGGGGGAGGATGAAAGATGGAGCTGAATAGATGAAATATTGGTAGGTATACAGGAGAGGTTGATAATATAGATGATAGGTAAATATCTAGGTGGAGATAAATGGTAGATGGATAATAACTGGATATACGGAGTAGGTTCATAGGCATAGATGACAGTAAGAAGATGAAAGATAGCTCCACGCAGAGTGGAGAGGTACGTAAATAGACAGTAGATGGTGACAGACTCACTGCTTCTGTGTGTGCACCAGGCTGTGCTTTCTTTTCATCTGAGTTTCCCACCTCAACAGAGGGCATTTCTGTGCTGTAAGGATGTCCTATGCTCAGCATCTCTGGCCCTACCAATGAAGAACTAGAAACAATGGCAACCAAAAATGTCCCAGATGTGCTAAGAGACCCTGTCAAATGCACAACTACCCACAACTGAGAACCCCATTTTCCACTCTAATGAAGATCACAGTTGCAGATGTCAGAAGCCTATGGTCTAGGTCCTGGTCCTGACCTCTAGCCTGGGACCTCAGCCAGGGACACGTCTCTTGAGCTCCTTGTCTTCATCTGTAGGATGGATATGGCTGCTGTGGCTCAGATACTATGCCTTTGCTTGGTGAGTTGAAACATGGCAAATATCTGTTAAAGATGCTGACAGTCCTTTCACTCCGGAGCCCCAGAGACACCGGATGGTGGGAGACATAAACAACAACAAGAAGGTAGGAATGAGAGGGGCTGATGTGTACTTTGAGTACTAGCCAGAGACTCCATCCTTGAGGATCACCACGTGTGGGCGTTCATAGGTAATGGCATCTTCTTGACTCAGGACTAGATTATGAAAATGGTGTGTTTCAGGAGCGAGACAGCAGTTAGTGGAGTGTAAGATAGATGCCCCACAGTGCTTGGCAAACTGCGCTTACTCCGTGCCAAATCTTTCTGTTATATTTCACATGTAGCAGCCAAGGTCTACAGACTTTTCCTGATCAACCTCCTGTCTTGAGCCTGAGGTCTGTTGTTACTTCCCCAACATCCCCCACCTTCATGTTGTTGCCTGGCAACAGATTCAAGCAGTCAAACATCAGGAATGCCAGCACAGCAGGTAGGGAGAACAGGGGCCTCACATGTCATTTTCACTGGGAAGTTGGAATATGTCAGAACATGGGTTCACTTTCAGAAGGATGGTTTTCTCTCTGGACCCTTGTGTTTTTGTAAGGGACAAGCACAGGGCTTGATGAACCCCAGGAGATGAGAAAAGTATTGATTAGCCAGGGAGGTCAACTCAGCTGGAAGAGGAGAAGCCATACTTCCCAGTGGACACCTTGCCTTCAGGAGGGTGCAGGGATATCGTGGAACAGATTGCCAGATCTACAAGGAGCTCTTACCTTTAGACATAGCTGTGTACCATTCTCCTGAGAGAAACATGCAGTAACTTAGAGCTTACAGAATATTGGTGTTTCAAACAAAATCAGTTTCCCAAGGCAAGCCCAGAGGTCGAACTTTTCCTCGAATATCCCTCCTGGGAGGAGTGAGGCACAGGGGAAGAAGGTCAGTATCACCATCTGGTCTCCAGCTGACTTGGCAAGAAAAACACAGCAGCAGTGTTGGCCATTAATACGACTGATCGCTGTTGGCTTGCACATGAAAATGAATTAGAAGGAGAGTCAAAATTTTATAATTGTTAGTAAATCTGTGGTTGATCAGTGCTGAAACGTCTATGACTCCTTTCTTTCCGTTTATCACCATTTGTCATATTCTGCACTCCTGGATTTGGGGAGGATGACCAGATGGAAATCAGACTCTAGTCATTAAGCATGTGAGAAACAGATGGCATGGAGAAGAAAGACAGAAGGTTTCAGGGTGGGGCAGAGGCTCTGACCAGAGACCCAGTCTTCCCTTCCTAGGCTCCAAGGCGCAGTCAGAGTCAAGCTGGGCTGTCCCAGAACTGATGAGCTCAACCCAACCCTTCTGTCACCATCAAGGACAAGGCACATACCACCTTTGTAATTTGAGGAAGAAGGGTAAGAGAGCAGCACAGCAAAGAGAGACACAAGCATAAAGGTGCCCCAATGTGATGGTTTGTATATGCTTGAGCCAGGGAGTGGCACTGTTGGAAGGTGTGGCCTTGTTGGAGTAGGTGTGGCCTTGTTGGAGTAGGTGTGTCACTGTGGGTGTGGGCTTTAAGACCCTCATCCTAGCTGTCTGGAAGTCAGTCTTCTCCTAGCAGCCTTCAGATGAAGATGTAGAATTCTCAGCTCCTTCTGCACCATGTCTGCCTGGATGCTGCCATGTTCCTGCCTTAATAATGGACTGAACCTCTGAAACTGTAAGCCAACACCAATTAAATGTCCTTGTAAGAGTTGCTTTGGTCATGGTGTCTGTTCCCAACAGTAAAACTCTAAGACGCCCAGTGGAAGTACTTGGCATCAAACCTTGGGCTGTAAGTCAGGGAGGTCTGGGATTCTCCCATTTCATCTATCATTTAGGATTTCTTGCCTGTTATGTATATAAAGAGAGTTGGAGTCTGCCATAGGCAGGGGCTTCCCATACTATGTAATGGTCATATGGCTTCCTGAGAGTGATGGCTCATGGCAGAGCAGAGCACTTTGTCTACAAAGAATTGCTACTTTGCAGTATGCAAGTCCCTTAGGAATAAGCACAGATGTTCTCGAATAATCAAATTTAAATTAATATTTCTGTTGTCATCATCTAACCATAAGAGCTCATAGGACAAAGGCCCCAGGCCCAGACCTCTCTAAGTCATGAAGGTGTCTCCCTCAGAGACTGTGATTTTTCTTATTGATCTCCCATCAGCAACAGGTTGGTAAGACCATATTTGGGCTTTGTTTCTGAAATGCAAAAACCAAAGCCCATCTCTCCCTGCTCCATCAGCTTCCTGCATTCTCCTCCCAGGGCTGGATGCTGGGCCCTCCTGAGCAGGGCAGCTTAGAAGATGGTTCAGAACACCTGATAAACTGTTGTTCTTTACATCACTGCCTTCTGCACTGAGAGGGAGACTCAATGCTCTTAAGTTGTCAAGAATCAAGGGATTCAAGGACTGGAGAGGTGGCCCAGTGGCTAGAGCAGGAACTACTTGGTCTTAGAGAGGACCAGCATTTTGTTTTCAATACCCACATTGAGTGGTTCATGGCCACCCTGTTCTTCCAGTTCTCTTCTGGCCTCTGCCAGCACTCCCATGTATGTAAGCATACATGCACACATGTGGGCATGGACATGCATAAACAAAATTACTTGAATACATAAGAATCAACAAGTATACAGATTGACAATACCACTAGAAAGAATAAGACAGAAGACAAAAGAAAGAAAAGGGGGAAGGAAAATTGACATAGATCCTTGTGGTGGTCTCACTAAAAATGGCCTCCTAGGCCATGGCACTACTAAGAGGTGTGGCCTTGTTGGGTAGGTGTGGCCTTGTTAGAGTAGTGTTGCACTATTGGGTGTGGCCTTGTTGGAGTAGGTGTGGCCTTGTTAGAGTAGTGTTGCACTATTGGGTGTGGCTTTGTTGGAGGAAGTGTGTCACTGTGTGCTTTGAGATCTCAGAAGCTTAAATCAGGCCCAGTGTTACTCTCTCTGCTGCCTGCCAATCCAGATGTAGAACTCAGCTCCTCCAGCACACAGTCTGCCTGCAGGCTGTCATGCTTCCTGCCCGCCATGATGATAATGGACTAAAACTCTGAAACCATACCCAGCCCCAATGAAATGTTTTCCTTTATAAGAGTTGCTGTGGTGTTGGGGAATGAGGTATTTACAAAAATCTCAGGGGCATGACAGGAACACTACCTACAGCTTGGCTTTGCAGTTAGTAATTCCTGCAGTGGATGCATCCCACTGAATACATGACAGCCAGTTCTTTTATGGGCCCTAGGTGGAAAAAAGAAATCCTTGGCTTTTTGTGTTCCATACTGCACGCACAGAGGAAGAGCAGGCAGAAAGAGGAGTCAGAGCGTTCAGAGCTGGAGGCTGACACCTGTCAAATGTCCATTCTGGACATGAAACTACCATTGACCTCATGAATTCACAGTAGCCATGCTTACCTGCACATGATCAAACCAGTTAAAATCCCAGCATGCTTGGACCCTCTCCCCTGGCTAGAGACCTCCTAGAAGCTGCTGCTTGCTAGACAGAGCATAAATTGTCTTTGGAGATGTGGCCACTGGCGGATGGCCCAAGCTCCAGTGGCTGGCTCAGTGGATAGACTCAGACCCACGAGCACTGATTAGATTCAATGGATTATGGCTCAGTGGGTGGACTCGACCCACGAGCATTGATTAGATTCAATGGATTATTCTTTTATGTGTCTTCAAGTTGGGATAAAAATGTGTTGGAAGGGGCAGAAGGGGCCAGAGAAGGGTAGTGGTGGTGAATGTGTTCAAATGACATTGAAGCATGCATGGTGTTTTTAATAAATAAATAAAAACTATAATTAAAGAGAATCCTTCATGTCTGAAATTGGCGGTATAAATACAGACAGTGCCGCTGCACAATAGCTGCTCAGGGAAGCCACATTTCACTACATGCAGAACCATGTATTTCAAGAACAGGGTATAATTTAATTAATTTTCAGGCAAACCGTTGACATTTACTGGCTTGGTGCTCAGTATTGAGGCTACCTGCAACTTGCTAGGTGACCCCACGTGAATTCACAACAGCCCCACAGTCCCCTGGGAGACGCTCGGCAGCTCTGCTTTGTAGCTGACGACACTCATGCCCAGAGAGCACTCCCACTTGTCCAAGATGGCAATTACTAAGTGAGAGGCCAGAATGTCCTTCAGATCTGCCTAGCTCCTGAGTTACCTTACCAGAATTTACTAAATCGTGGGCCCTGGGCAAAGCAAAAACTCAAAGCTATGTCCAAACAGTATTCAGAGTTTCGAGATGACCAAGGTGGAATACATAAGTAAAAGTGGGGATTTTCTGAATGGCATCCTTGCTCAACTGCCCAGGCACGGCCCTTCATCTATTAAATTGTACATCAAGATGGATTCATTTCCTTAGCAAGTATATGAGTTAGCTGTGTCGTCGATAATTGTGTCACATCTATACGTTATGCGGGCACCAAGAATGGCCTTTTCTCCAGGGTACAGCTTCGCAGGAAGGCCACCAGCATGCCAGCTCCCCAGGGTCATGGTGTTTGGGTGATTTGCTTTCCTGTTTTTGCTGACAGGTCCGGGTCCTGCCCGGTGGGACGCCACTGTCTGTTCTCCTGACTGGAAAGCTGAGAAAGAAGTGGAATAGAGTCCAGATGTACCTTTAAGTGGTTTGCAGGGAGCAGCGGAGGATGCAGGATGTTTGGAAGGTCGTTTCCTCTGCGGACCTCCACCCCGTTTCCTCAGGAGAACAGTGGGGTGATCTTGGTTTTGTGGCAGAGCTCACCTTGAATTCCGACAGAGGTTTCCTGAAATCATTCAAATCAGAACGGTATCAAATCAGAATGGCACTGACTGGCGTATCTCTTGTATGCTGTGTCTTAGACCATTTGATGATCAGACATTACCACAGCAACACTCGCCTGTTGCTCTTCCCCTCCCGCCTGCCATGGGTGTTTCACATCTTACCACAGCTTTGCCTTGCCTTGCCAGCCTGTAGCTCTGGGTCATCGATAAGCAAGCTACAGGTCTCAAGTCAAAGAAAGCCACTCCAGCTGAGTGTGTCAGGCACCCCTGTGACTCTGGTCATTTGGGGCATGCTTGTTTGGCTGAGATTTTCACAGTATTGACAACACCCAAAGACACCTTGCAGGCACACATTCAAATTCAACATATGCCCAATGCCAGCAGGGCTTGAATTGTCTTCAAGATCTATGAGTCTTAAAATTATAAGGAATGTAAAATCAGTTACAAATTCATTGTAAATACCTAGGTTGCACACAAAGGTTGTCTAATCTCCCGGGTCTGAGCTTGAGTCTGGTTAAGTGTCCCTGGTAACTCACATGTTGTGTGTAAGTGCCATCTGAGAAGAGGATTTCACATCAGTGTGTGAGCCTTCACACCTAACATAATTGTAACTGACACGAAAGCAGCCATCTCCTGTAAGGTTCCCTGAGATCTTTCTCACAGATAAGTCCCATGCTCACTAAGGAAATGTACCCGCTCTGCTGCACAGAACCCCAGACAGACCATTAAGGACTGTGTGCACTTCCCTCTGGGGAAGTCTTCCCACCTTAGCCAAACTCTATTTTGGACAAAGCAGGTTACTTAGCTGTCCTTCAGCTTCTTCTCTCCCACTGTGCATTCTTGGCTACGCATTACATGCATGTACCCCCCAGGTCTAGTTAACTTCAAATGCAACGGTGAGCTAATTCTAACCAGAGGATTCCTCCTGACCCCAGTGATCTCTGAATACAACTGTGTGCTTGCTTGTGAGCTGAGTGTAAAACTCCAGACCCAAGGATCTGATCTGCTTGGTTCAAAACCTCTGAATGGGGAGGAGGGAGGAAGGAAGAGGGAGGACGAAGGAGGGAAGAGGGAGGAGGGAGATGGCTCAGTGCCTGGAATGCTTGCTGTGCAAGCGTGAGCACCTGAGTTCAGGTCTCCAGAAAGGGAGTTTTAAAACTCCTGTCCCCTCTTCTCTGCTCATGCACGGCATCCAGGCCCCTACCCAGTTCCTACTTGTCTAGCTATCTTCCCAGCCTATGGGACGAGGCATGAGCTTCAGATGGAGGCAGGAGAGCCTTCTGGGTGTCCTAGATCTGTAAGAGACCGGCTTCTGACATCTAATGTCACCTCATCATACATCAGCTCTGGACAGTCAATGCTGGGCTAGATGCCACTTTCTTGCAGAACGTAAGCACTTAATGAGACAATCTACAGAGAGCACTTAGCACAAAGTACAGCCACAAGTCAGAGAAGTCGCTCCCTTCCCCACTCCTTACCCTCAGTCTCTTGTGATCTCACAACTACTCTTAGGGAGCAATGACAAACTCTAATTCAAAAGACTCCAGGGTTAAGGGGAGACCCTACACCAATACATAAGGTGAGAGCAATTGAAGAAGACCCTCATGTCACCCACATAGTAATTACTACACATATACACACAGGCACACTACACACATATACATATGCAAAAAAGAAAAATCTGAAACACTTTAAAGTGAGGACCCCTCTTTTCCCATAGACCCCTTCTTCTGTCTTAGGCTAGGCAGACTGTCTGTCTTGAAGTGACTCTGGAATAACTACAGGTCCAGGAGAAAAGAAAGAAAGTAAAAAGTGTTGAATTACATAGGCAAGGTGCATGTGTAGGATAGATAGCTGGTGAGTCCCTGGGCAGGGATCTGAGAGCCCTTTCCGCTTGTCATGAGACCCCTGTCCTGACTTCCTAGGTCTCATAAAACCCAGCAAGCATTGAGGCTGCACTCAGTCCCAAATTTTAAGAAAGTAAATGAGTTACCTGGTTTTCCTTCCAAGATAGCACAACCCTCCCCCCTTTCCATGCAATTGGCGCCCCCTAGTGGCTGAGTAGACTTCCTCTCCCAACCTTTGCATCAAAGGTTCTCATTGCTCCCCAAGAGTTGTGAGATCACAAGAGACAGAGGATAAGGGGTGGGAGAGGAAGTTACTTCTCTGACTTGTGGCAATACTCACCAGGCACGCTGCTGACACTCCTTTCCCCGCCCGTAGTGCACAGTGCCAGCATGCTGACAGTCCCGTGTTTCCCTATGGATGCCTAAGCGCAGGAATAGCTGAGTACGTGCGAGAATTTCACCTGCTCTCTTTTACAAGCCACTCCCCCATGGCTCAGAGCGATGAGCATTAAAGGGCTCCAATTTGAACAGCTTTGTACACTTTGCTACTGGAGCTGTTTTAGGGACTCGGAAGGCTGGGCAGCTACTATAGCAAAGTGACTTGGAACTCAGATGGGAAAATGTTTTATTATTAGACAGCAACCCTAAGTTTCTCTTAAGACTAAGTTACTTCCTGTTAACGCTCTTCCCCCTCTACTGCCTCAAGAAGAACTGAACAAGAAAGAAGACACACCGGGTTTGGCTCCCAGCAAATTTTAGTTTCCTCTAAGAAGCCTAGGTGTAAAACACCACTGGATGGAAGCATTATTCTCAGTTTTACACTAAACAAGATAAGGAGGAGCATGGAGCACCTCCTTCTGGAGCACCTCCTTCTGGAGCACTTCCTTCTGGAGCACCTCACATGCTGGATCTCAATCATGTTGGCCGCTATCCCACAAGACTGAGAATTAGTCCTAGACTCGCTTTTCCACAGACCATGGTGTTGGCAGACAGGTCGTGAACACTGGCTTTATGGGGGCTTAGTGTTCTGGGAAGAGCACTAAGGAATTGAAGGCTTCACTGGGATCATGGTAAGGATTCAGCAAAGAGCAGAGCCACCATGTGAGAAGACTCAGGGGGATATATATGCCAGTCATCCTGAAGTGCGGCTCAGGTCTCAACCTTCTTAATCTGAGAAGCATCCCCATCTACCATCTACTTGCTCAGCATCCTGTTTTTGTAAACACAGAGTGCAGAACCATTTCTGGAAACCAAGAAGAAACTGATTGTTATAGCACAGCTGCAAAAAAATTTGCAGTTTTTCAAAGCCTGTCTCAGAAAGCAGTATGACCAATACTGCCTTTGTTTAAATAAGATGATGCAAATCAGATGCAGATTATTAAGCTCTGAGAACGTCTAGCACACATGAAAGACATTCACATAATGAGGCACTGTAAGAGCTCTGTATTGATGACAGCTTTGTAGTTGGGAATGTGTTCACTAAATATGGAAACAAATGAGAAGTAACAAAATGAGCTTCTCGGGTGTTGCCACAGCACGAACTGGGTGGACTAGTGTTGGGCTGGGCTTCAAGCCTTAGCGTGAAGAGCCTCCTCATCAGTTCAGGACATTCTTGATTTCCAAGTTTTCTCTGTAAAACAAAACAGAATAGTTTTAGAGTAAGTGATTCGTGAATCCACTGATTTGGGCAAAATAAGTCATTGCATTGGCCAAGAATACAGGGTGAGTCTCTGATAGGTGGTATCTTACTGCCCATTGACTGTAAGTCAAGATTATGATTCAGTGTCCCCCTGCCCTGTCCCAAGTGTATCCTCTGCTCAGGATACACTGATTGTTTTTAATGTGTCAGTGCACTTTCTTGTTTCCTTATTCTGTATTGCTATAAAGCCATTTTCCTTTTTAGAATGTATGAATCTTCCACTTCACAAATTTATATCCACAACTTTAAAGATCTGACTTTTAAATGGCAATTAAAATGTTCCCCTGGGTTTAATATTAACTATAATTCATAATTCATTTACTGCTTTCATCACTCACGTTAATAATTTATAAAAAATATTGACCTTGTTTGATTGATTTTATTGGAAATTGCTTCTTGATTTTTACCTTAGTTGGTTTGAATTCTTGTTCTCTACTGTAGTGGGGAAATAAACTACAATCATTATGTCTTTTCTCATTAACACACAAATGTTGTTTATTATTAACTTACAGCATTCAAGAACTTCTCTAGTCTGTAAACTCAAATTTCCCTCATTGCTTTTGTAAATCAGCCCAAACTCCTATGAACTACACAGTCAAATTCATATCAACAACTCCACTCCTGGTACTGATTTTTAAAATTATTTTAACTATTTGTTGCTGTAAAAAGAAGCAGCTTAATGGATGAAAAGCTTATTTTGGGTTATCTTGAAGAGAATGCAGTCCATGGGGAAAGCTCTGTGGTGGTTAGAGCTGGTGGCAGCAACTTGCTCACATCTGAGCTGACCAGGAAGGCGAGACAAGTCCTGCTTCTATTGGTACTGGATTTCTTTAAACCTTGTCTCCATGGAGTCTCTATCACCTCAAGTGCTGCTCTGGTTCTTTATTCTCCACGTATTAGATCACAGATGTTTCAGAACTCTATGTGTTCACTGGCTCTCTCACTTAGTACTCTCTCTGACCGACCCCATTCAGGATCTTGGAAACTTTTTTGGTGAAGGTCACCTATAGAACTCCCATCTGACAAAAATGAAACTCAATTTTTCATACTCTAAGCAAAATTCTTATATCTTCCACAGATAGTTACTCTCATCTTTTTCATTCAACTCTAAGTGAAAGCCATTTTCATGATGGTTCCCTACATCCTTGGCGGTTTTGGCTGTTCTCTTCCAGTCTTCTTGAAGTCTTTACTGGAGTGCATCAGCCATTCCTTTGTACTTTTTTATTGGTTGAGTTTCAACTCCATCACCCCATGAGTGTCTCAGCAGTCCCTATGTTGCATCTCCTCAAATCATACAGTTCTCTACACTCCTCTCTCCCTCAGCTCTTCCCTAGCTGTCACTCTCTGTTGCTTGTATTTGGTTATTACATATGGTGATGAGTTGTATTTGGTTATTACATATGGTGATGAGTCTCCAATGTCCATGTCCATCCCCAATCTCTCTCCAAACTTCCGATTTCTATTTCTAACTTCTGTCATGATACCTCCACTTGGACATCAGAAATGTCCAAACAACTTATGGCATAGCAGTCTAGCATTCTCTTCTTACTTACTGTCTTTTCCTCATTCTCTCCCCTGTGCTGTGTATTTCCCTTTTGCAATTGGCCAGGATGAGAACTTTCTCACAAACTATTTATCCTTGATAGATATAAGTTGTTAGAAATAAAAAGTTAATTTTCAGTGCACCTGAGAAGCACTGTGTTTATGTATAGCTTTTAAAGTTATTAATAATGGTTGTTTTTTGACTGTACATAGCATTCTTCAATTGGTAGAGATAGTCTACTCACTCCTGAAAGAAACCCACCTAATGGAACAATTCTTGGCAAGGGAAATGTGGATCATGAGTCAAGATCAATGCTGCCACCCCATGGGTAATGTGATAAACAATAGAAATTCGATGGAGAACAGAGAGCCATGGAAAATTACAAGTGATCTAAAACACAGTGATCTAAAGGCCAATGAAATTCACTTGACTGCCAATTTTCTGCCTTGGAGAAATAATTTTTGAGAAGCCAAATTTAGCAAGAGAGATTTGAAAGACATTGAGCAAGAAGTTCAGAATGAAATATACCAGGCATGACCTCAGAAAGCTAGTCAATAATTGTACATTTGCATTTTAACTCTTCCTCATCATTACCAAAGGCGAATTCCCTGACATCTATCCAAGCTGTGAGCACTGTTTATCTGCTTGCCTGCTGAAACTCCTGGCTCAGCTCGGTAACTACTGGAGGGGTGGTACTCATAATCTCTGCTACACAAGATAAGATGCTTGAGAGAAGGAAGCATTTCCAATGTTGAATAAAGCCTTTGCCACAAGAAATATATATATTTAAAGGTTGGCCATATCCTACAGTATAGATAACAAAGCTGTGGTAGTTATTAAAGTTGTCCCATAAGGATTTCAACTCTTCTATGTTCTAGTACACTGATTTCCCCCACTTTCCTTAAGGGCACCTACAATGCCTGCATTTGGGATAAAGACTTACTAAGTACTAGGTGCACAGAAAAGCACTTTGCTGCATCAATTCAATTCTTACAACAATCATGTGAGGTAGGTATTATTATTATTGTGACTTCATAGATGGAGAAACTGAAGCTTAGCACAATGATCTAAAGGCCAATGACACTCACCTGACTGCCTTTACCCAAGAGAAAGAGGTCAGCCTTGAACTGTTGGTTTGAGCATCTGTCTACCTCATACCCCTCCAGGGATGAGTCATTGTATCTATAGGAAGCAGAGCACAACTGTCTACACAGGGCAAAGCATGCTCATGCACAGTGCTCAGGACTCAACTCACAAGTCCCGGAGAATGTTTTATTTAGTTGGCAAGACTGCATTCAAATTTTGTAACACTGAGTGGAATTTTATTGATCAGAGTTCTCCAGAAAAAAAAGAGAACTAATAAGGTGTGTGTGTGTGTGTGTGTGTGTGTGTTGTATGAGTGCGTAATGTATGTACATGTATGTGTGTGTTTGCGTGTATCTGAGTTTGTATGTTTGAGAGTGTGTATGCATGTGTGTGAGTGTGTATATATGAGTGTGTGTTTGTGTGTTTGTGTGTGAGAGTGTGTATGCATGTGTGTATGTATTGTGTATATGTATATAATGTGAGTATTTGGTATGTGTGTGCATGTATGTATGAGTGTGTTTTGTGTGTGTGTGCGAGTGTGTATGTTTGAGAGTGTGTATGCATGTGTGTGAGTATGTATGTGTGTGTATGTATGTAGTGTGAGTATGTGGTATATGTGTACATGTATTATGAGTATGTGTGTGTGTGTGTGTGTGTGTGTGAGTTTGTATATTTGAGAGTATGGGTATGCATGTGTATATGAGTGTGTATTATGAGAGTGTGTGTGAGTATGTGTGTGTACATATAGAACTGACTCACATCATGTTAGAGGTGAACAAGTCTAGGTTAACAAGTGTGAATACATTTGTTACATTTCATGTTGTTCTAAATCAAATAAACCAAAACACATCCAGCAGGAAAGATTCCTTATGTCTCCTGGTTTTGGAGAGTGCAGTCTCTCCTGGGAGAGAACAGGTGGCAGCTGTCCAGGGTGGCAGGAGCATGAGGTAGCCAGCTCTTTACATCATAATCCTCAGAAAGCAAAGAAGCTGGCTTCATATTGGAGGTGTGGGTCAGGCAGGATATAATAACCTTTGAGGCCTAGGCCTTGTGACCTCCTTCCAGCAGCTGAGCCCCACTTCTTGAATGTTCTATAGTCTTCAAAATAGCATTAGAAGCTGGAAACCAAACAATCAAATCAGGAGCCCGTGGTGGCACACTTCAGATGCAAAGCACAGCAACAAGACAGAAGACTTGAGACATAGGAAGGAAGAAAATGCAGTCAGGTCTGAAGACTGCCAGGCCAAAAATACAACTCAGCTTGTGCCCAGGCTATCAGATCAGCCTTGCACAGGAGGTCTCAGGGCAGCAGTGCACAGGGTCTTGGATCAGCCTATTAGGAGTCCCTTTTTATTGAGAAGTCAGCATGCTTTTTGACACAGACCATCAAGCGACTAGATGCAGCATCCTGTAGTAGGTCTCTCTTTATTCCTGTGTCCTGACATAATCAACTTAAAGGAAAACACACAGGCTTATTCTGAGTAGTTTCCACTCATGATCATGTGGCTCAGATGCCTTGGGCTGTGGTGATGTAGTTCCTTATGGTAGGAATGCACAGCTGAAGATGCCAGAAGCCAAAGGAACAGGGAAAGTTGCTAATATCCCCTCCAAGTGCTCACCCTCAGTGACCTGACTTCCTACCTGCAGAATACCCTTCCATTTCTCAGTAGTACCAGGAGCTGGGAACCATGCCTTCAGCACGAGATCTGCGGGGGAGCATTTAGGAGCCAGCTACATCATTACAGTTTAATGCTTTCTGTTCATGACACTGTTCACCAAGCTCAGGCACCGACAGAGTGTGCATGAAGTTTGTTATCACTAGAAAATAACCTGACTGAATAATTGAATAATCAAAGGTACCACCCATGGCCTCTCTCAGTCAGCATGACCAAAATGACCAAAGCCACCATTCTGCCTTCCCCTCATGAAGCATCCACCAACCTCAATGGAGAGGACATCCTGTTCTGCAAAAGCTTAAAAGAGCTTCAAACGCTTTCCTGTCTGTTCTTTTGTAAACTGATGCTTGAAATACATTTTTTTTTTTTACAAACAGGAATATTCTATTGTTTACTGTATGGGGCGCTGGTCACACAGAAAGTCACATTTGTTTCTAAGCTTAACTGATGGACATGATTTTCCTAGAGAACATCATGGTTTGACCCCTCCCATGAAGAAACACTGATGCTAGAAGCTGCCCAGCAATAGGAGACAGGCTGTGCTTGAGTTCATGCTGGGATTGTTTTTTAACTGTCTCCTTTATCTTAGGAGCTCCTGGCTGCCTCCGCAATGATTGATCTTGTCCCTCATCACCTGCCACGCTTCCAGACACCATGCTTCATGTCACCAAGAATGAGCTAACATGCTCAGAAGAATGTCATTTTGCTCTGGACAAAGGTTGTTTTATTGTCTATGCAGGTAAGATGCATATGCAGGTGGAGATGACAGGGAAAGGCTTGGGGCACAGACTTTGGCAGGCAGAGACCGACCAGGTACTGTGGGTTTAAGGCGTTCACTCAAGTCAGTCACGTTTCCTAGTGACCTCCATCTTCACACTATTTGTGTGCCACGACTAGACTAACCCCTTTCTCTGTGGACCCTTCCCAGAAACAAAACACTGTCAAATGCTTTCTTATCATTGGCTATTTTTCTTGTTCCTCCCTTGCCCCACACCCAATCAGCTACTTACACCTGGCACTCCTGGTAATTCCCCTGCCCCACACAGAACAGCCCAGAATTCATATTACAGGGAGTTTTTAAAGACAAAAAACGCTGAAAAAACTACTGTTAGGAGCCATCTAGGATAGCCTAAGCATAGCAGGTGGTCTTCCTGGAGGTGACCCACTGCTTCTGCATGGTCTTCAGTGGGTGACCATTATTAGGCAAGGTCCCAGAGAGACTTTGTGTCAGGATTACTTCTTGAAGCTGATATGCCTTTCTTGTCCTTATAAAATTAATATTACATAAGCACTGGGTACTAGACCACCCTATTGGGCAGATTTCTGCCGAGCAACATAGATGTTTTGTCTTGTAGTGACACTAAATAGACAGATGATTTCTTAATTTGTAATGATGATCCTATAAGAATTCCTAAAATTATACTAGCAATTATTAAGCTCTTTAAAATAGGACTGCTATTAAAGCCCTCTCTGATATGAACTCTGCAATGAGAACTCTTCCAGTCTCCATGTGTCATGAGTTAATTGCTTTTGAGGTAGAAAGCAGGCATTCTGCAACTTAGGGATACATTCCTTAGAGCTGTAAACAATTACAATTAGCCAAAGGTCATAAAAGGGAACTAACGATTTATTGTACGTGCAAGGACAGAAGATAAACTATTGACTGGGTTTACCTATACAATGTCAACTTAGTCATAAATATTATGGTTTTAGACTCTCTAGGAACCTGTGAAGCTAGTGACAGATA
>JADRCD010244208.1:0-20224 GCA_019843815.1 Montemys delectorum | reverse complement strand
CTGTGCCATACGGAACACTGTCACAGGAGTCATGCCTATCCTGCCCACAGCTCGTCCCTACTCAAGGAGAAGGAATCATTCAGGTCATGATCAGGTTGGAACTCTGCCCATCCCAGATGAAAATTATACCACTCTGGACAACACCAGGAACAAGGTGTCTGCAAGGCTTTCTCTTTTCCATCTGGAATGTTTTCTGTGTTTGAAATGGACCTGGTTGTTGAAAGGAAGGGTCTGTTAACACATGGTTTCCCAGCACAGAGCATGGACACTCCCTTTGGCAGTCAGCTAATTCTTGACTCATCCTGGGGATTGGCTCTAACCTTGACTCATCCCTAATCTACAGACCACCGATGGCACAGACATTCCAGAGGCCTGGTGAGGGTACTTGCAGTTAGCACAATGGCCTGGTATGTCTAGGCATCATTCATCACCTTAGGGTTCTTGTCCTAGGGAAGTGGGGTACTAAGGGTGCCCAGAATGATAATGGAACAGACCATGTCACACACACAAACAACAGCAGGAAAGGAACATGTTTCTGCAGAATGCCTCTTCTCTCAGGCCGTTCATGGCTCCAGGCATGCACTGCTGAGTCCTATTCACTGTCCAACTTCCTGTCTTCAATGCTTCAGTAACTGGATGCTAGAATGTGTTAAAGATGACAGGAAAGGAAGCATGGGGGAGGGGAGTCATTCCAGGTTCTATCTACATCTATTGGGCAGAAGATTTAATTTTTAAAATTTTTCAGGCTGTTCTTTTTTCACCTAGGGCCTTGCTGTTAATTAGCACATTTGTTCTTTTAGACTCTTTGTGGTAGGTCCTTGAAAGGATACAGGATGACGTGTGTGTAGCTCCCCACGGATCGTGATAGATAGTCCTGGAAATCCCTTTACACATAGCTTTGTGCTCCTCACTCCCACTTGGAGCCTATGTGGGTGTCATTTCATGGCTGATCCTAGAATATCTAGGAAATTTAGGTGAATGCTGGGTTTAGTCCAGAGGTGTTTGGTCTAAATTTAAATTTAATTGTAATGAGATCTTTATCAGTTCTGGAGTTATCAGAATAGGTCAGCAGTTCTCAGCAGAGGGTTCTTTTGATCTTTGGGTCTATAGAGTGATGATTTATTTTTTATTGTCACAACAAGAGGTCACTGCTGGCATCTAGTGGTGGAGGCCTGGGATGTTTCTGTCGTCTCACAGAGCTCTGGATGGCCTCCAGAACTGAGTATCCAATGTCAAATATCACCAGAGTTCAGTGTGAGAAACCTTAGATTGAAGCAAACTCTTGGGCCAGCCCAGGCTGTGTGATCTTCATCACAGCAAAGCTGGTCTCTCTGAACTGGGATACCCTCCCACCTCTCTGTGCCCCTTGCCAAATCAGGACAAGCAATTCCAACTGACCCTGGAGACTGGCCTGCCTTGTGAAAAATTCACCAGGCTGGGCTGGAGGCCTGGGACCCATTGCTGACTTGATCCCTTGTCCTGGTGACTCCTAGGCGGTCCTAGTATTTACCATCCTCTGCAAGGCTACATTCTCCCTCACAGAGGTGAGCTGGAGGCACCATAGGGTGCCAGTGCTCTGTGTTTTCAGTGAATGATTTGATGAAAAAAAAAAAAAGGCAATTTGGTCAATTTGGTTAGATTTCTGCCAATCTTTCCAATTTAAGGTAGAAACTCAAAGCTTGAACCTAATGTGCCTTGCTCAGATATAGTACTATCTTCTACCTTTCTATTAGGTATTTCTGGACCAAATAAATAAATGGGGGGTAGGGGGTTGGTAAAGCATTTGACTTTTCCTTTAAAAGGTGAGGAAGTTGTAGATTGTGAAACCAATTGATTTATAGTGTTTCTCTTACCTCATATCTCTGGGTATAGAAATGGAACTTATATTTCTTGTCCCATGACCTTAGGTGTGGTTCAGTGGCTTCAGACCACTACATGAAATGATTTATCTGCAGTCAGTGTGCCCTTGAGTGTCTGACTTAGCCTCTGCCTCAGTTTCCTTATCTGTTAAGAGGAGATAACAGTCCTGCCTGCAGACAGGGTTACTGTGATAATCAAGTAGCACCTGACCGTCAGGTAAAGTTATCGAAATGTCTGAATGTGTCCCAGTCTCTCCCTAGCTATATGACTCAGTGAACCAAGGACGTGTTTTTGCCGTGATATGAACCCATTGAAAACCGACTGGGAGCCCAAAGGCTGCCCTTCGGCAGCTCCTGACTCAGAACCGGCACGCCTGTGTTGATTTCCTAAGCAGCATGTGCTTTTAATTAATCCAGTTTCATCCATAAGGGTGAAACAGAGAGAGATTTTCTTAAGCTGGTTTTCCAGAAATTCTATTCACTGGGTTGCGGCCTTTTTCATCAGAGCATTTGCTACCCCAAACTCCATGGTGTATCAGCTTCTTTCCTGATAGATTTCTCCGCCTTTCTTGGGTATAGAGAAAGTCTTGTCTGGGCTTGGGATTGCTGGTGATAGTCTGAGAAGGAAGATGGAAAGAGGAAAATCTAACAATCCTATTGTGTCCCAGAAGACAGGGACCTGGAGAGGGAAGCCCAGTAACTACCCAGACTGAAAAGGCCCAAACACTCCCTTCATTCACAAGTCCATCAAAGTCTGGATTTCACAGAAAGGAGAATCTGTGGGCCACCTGCCATGGTCCTACTCTCTTCCTGGTGAAAAAAGGTCATGGCCTTAGGCAACTCTAGAAAGAGTGTGACCTCCTTCCCCACTGGCTTCGGTCTGGGACTGAAGTGACTGCTTCCTGTTCTCAACTTCCAGAACCAGGACCAAACCAAGCTGTTCTGAAAATGCTGAGTGTTCATTTTCCCCTCTAGTTGGTTTTGGTCCCATGGTTCCTGCTGGTGGGAGGAGACTGGAGCTTGTCAGTCAAGAGGAGGGCATGTCTCACTTCCACCTGCTGTCCTAGAGTGGTTCTGAACAATGTTCTTTTACCAGCACCAACTCCACCAACCTCACCCCATCCCTACCACCACAACCTCTACCCCACTCCTCACCCCCACCCACCCCCAGAGTGCCCTAGTCAGAGCAAAACTTTACTTCCATCTTATGCCTCATTAGCACCCCTCAAATTCTGCAGTTGGGGCGGTGTCTTTGGCTTCCTGTCCAGTGTGGATGCCCACATGGACCAGGAGTTCCAGTGGGTGGGCTAGTTGTCTGAATGAGGGCATGATGACCTATGCCCTCACCTCCCTTTTCCTGAACAGTACTAGCCGAGGGTGCAGGTAGGGTGGGACATGTGTGGCAGGAACACTGGGTAATTCTGGAGCAGGCACCCCAGGGCACGAGGAACAGCAGGGCAGGCATTGTGGGGTGGAGGACAGGATATGGATACTTCACAGAGAGAGAACAGACAGACATGGGGACCATCCTGGGCTTGAGGCCATAGTGCTGGCCATGGGAGGTCAGTGTTCGTGACCTTCACTGTCTGTGGGATGGCCGTTAGGATGGCCATTAGGATGGCCATTAGCATGGCCGTTAGGATGAGGATGGGGTTGGGAGGAAGACAATGTGCACATCATGACTTGTCTGCTCCACTGTGTGGCACCCAAATATTGTCGACACATGGCAGCTGGTATGAATGTCACTGTGCCATCAATGGGCTGACTCCACAGGGGCCATTGCACGGCCGGTTCCATAGCTGAACCTGGACCCCAATCCTGTGCGATCCTTCCAGACTCTCCAGGCCCCTTCCCAAGGCCCAGCATCCAGAGGCTCCTGCACAGTGTCAGTTTACTGAAAGAATGCTTGAAGCAGCCTCAATGCAAATGGCCACCAGACATTGAACATGAGGCAAACACCTCCTGCCACATGTCCACTTAGAACTCTTGTACTCAAGGGACCAATAAGGTACCAGGCAGTGAAGGGTTTCAACCATCTGCTGCTTTGGAGATCTGCATTTAGAAAAACCTGTGCAAAGGATGGAGGCACAGTTAGGAGGGACAAGTGTGTGAGGAAAAGCCAACAAACCAGGAGGGTTGATTCCCACTGGGAGGGAGGCAACAGTCAAGCAAGCATCCAGACCTCTCAGGAAGGCTTAGATATTGGAATCAAATGCCCTTTTCCTGGAGGTTGGCTCTAACATCCTACTGCCTTCAAATGTAAGTCACCAGTGGTGGTCCAGCCTCCCTGGATCAGGACAGGGATCTCAGCCGCTCAGCCACTCTGCTGTCTCCTCTTTGAGGGACTGCTGCCTTAATGGGGATGGTGAGCACCCAGAAATGGCCACCATGCTCTGGGTGCTGCGCAACGCTCGAACCTCCCTGGCTAGTATGTGTGCTCCTGTAGAGCAGCTAGCTACTGCTGAGTGGATTCAACTGACCAGCACCTCAGGGAAAATGTCATGGATTCTACTGGCCGGAGCCTCAGGGAGAATGTCCTGGAGGGACTGTCTACTTGCCTTGAGGCATGCTAGGGGTCAAGGCTGCCCTGCTGCCACTCCATTCTTAAATCATCAAATTTACTTTACATGTTGTGTTAGCCACATACCCCATGTGGCTTCAATACATGGCCACATGTTATATCAAGACACATCACACATACTGTTAACATCTTACATATTATATTCATAAGCATCACACTGACACATGAGCCATTATGTCAGTACATACAATATGCTATAGTGATAATTACATATTATAAAGCCTCACTCAAACAACCTGTCCTGGCACAGTCCTTTTCTCAAGGTTGCGTGCAGACAAAAATACAAGTCCAAAGTCTCCGGGAAGACCCGGGCTTTCCATAGTCAAAGGGAAAGTCCACAGGAACCAACCGGGAGCCAACCAGCTGAACACACACATGCACATTCACAAACACTTAAACCACTTAAACACAGACATGCACACACTCTCATGCACATCACCACACCGTCAAGAAACAATAATTTATAGTATACTTTACTCTGTGATTCCCTGATAAGAATCACATTAGGGTAGAGGATAGCTCAGTGGGTAAAGCCGTGTGCCTCCAAACTTGATGACCTGAATGTGACCTTTAGAGCCCACACAGTGAAAGGAGAGCAGACCCTGGCAAGTTGTCCTCTGACTTCCATGCATATATTATATGCCCACGACACACACACACACACACACACACACACACACACACACCAGAAAAAAATTAAAATATTTTAAAGGATTTAAGAATTATGAAAATTTTAAAGTCTCTTTCAAAAGACCAGGCATTCTGAGTCTAAAGCCAAACCCCAAAGTTACCTCATTCTGTCTAGTTTTAGCTAATAGTATTTGGGTGGGGGGAGGATGAAAGATGGAGCTGAATAGATGAAATATTGGTAGGTATACAGAAGAGGTTGATAATATAGATGATAGGTAAATATCTAGGTGGAGATAAATGGTAGATGGATAATAACTGGATATACGGAGTAGGTTCATAGGCATAGATGACAGTAAGAAGATGAAAGATAGCTCCACGCAGAGTGGAGAGGTACGTAAATAGACAGTAGATGGTGACAGACTCACTGCTTCTGTGTGTGCACCAGGCTGTGCTTTCTTTTCATCTGAGTTTCCCACCTCAACAGAGGGCATTTCTGTGCTGTAAGGATGTCCTATGCGCAGCATCTCTGGCCCTACCAATGAAGAACTAGAAACAATGGCAACCAAAAATGTCCCAGATGTGCTAAGAGACCCTGTCAAATGCACAACTACCCACAACTGAGAACCCCATTTTCCACTCTAATGAAGATCACAGTTGCAGATGTCAGAAGCCTATGGTCTAGGTCCTGGTCCTGACCTCTAGCCTGGGACCTCAGCCAGGGACACGTCTCTTGAGCTCCTTGTCTTCATCTGTAGGATGGATATGGCTGCTGTGGCTCAGATACTATGCCTTTGCTTGGTGAGTTGAAACATGGCAAATATCTGTTAAAGATGCTGACAGTCCTTTCACTCCAGAGCCCCAGAGACACCGGATGGTGGGAGACATAAACAACAACAAGAAGGTAGGAATGAGAGGGGCTGATGTGTACTTTTGAGTACTCGCTAGAGACTCCATCCTTGAGGATCACCACGTGTGGGCGTTCATAGGTAATGGCATCTTCTTGACTCAGGACTAGATTATGAAAATGGTGTGTTTCAGGAGCGAGACAGCAGTTAGTGGAGTGTAAGATAGATGCCCCACAGTGCTTGGCAAACTGCGCTTACTCCGTGCCAAATCTTTCTGTTATATTTCACATGTAGCAGCCAAGGTCTACAGACTTTTCCTGATCAACCTCCTGTCTTGAGCCTGAGGTCTGTTGTTACTTCCCCAACATCCCCCACCTTCATGTTGTTGCCTGACAACAGATTCAAGCAGTCAAACATCAGGAATGCCAGCACAGCAGGTAGGGAGAACAGGGGCCTCACATGTCATTTTCACTGGGAAGTTGGAATGTGTCAGAACATGGGTTCACTTTCAGAACGATGGTTTTCTCTCTGGACCCTTGTGTTTTTGTAAGGGACAAGCACAGGGCTTGATGAACCCCAGGAGATGAGAAAAGTATTGATTAGCCAGGGAGGTCAACTCAGCTGGAAGAGGAGAAGCCATACTTCCCAGTGGACACCTTGCCTTCAGGAGGGTGCAGGGATATCGTGGAACAGATTGCCAGATCTACAAGGAGCTCTTACCTTTAGACATAGCTGTGTACCATTCTCCTGAGAGAAACATGCAGTAACTTAGAGCTTACAGAATATTGGTGTTTCAAACAAAATCAGTTTCCCAAGGCAAGCCCAGAGGTCGAACTTTTCCTCGAATATCCCTCCTGGGAGGAGTGAGGCACAGGGGAAGAAGGTCAGTATCACCATCTGGTCTCCAGCTGACTTGGCAAGAAAAACACAGCAGCAGTGTTGGCCATTAATACGACTGATCACTGTTGGCTTGCACATGAAAATGAATTAGAAGGAGAGTCAAAATTTTATAATTGTTAGTAAATCTGTGGTTGATCAGTGCTGAAACGTCTATGACTCCTTTCTTTCCGTTTATCACCATTTGTCATATTCTGCACTCCTGGATTTGGGGAGGATGACCAGATGGAAATCAGACTCTAGTCATTAAGCATGTGAGAAACAGATGGCATGGAGAAGAAAGACAGAAGGTTTCAGGGTGGGGCAGAGGCTCTGACCAGAGACCCAGTCTTCCCTTCCCAGGCTCCAAGGCGCAGTCAGAGTCAAGCTGGGCTGTCCCAGAACTGATGAGCTCAACCCAACCCTTCTGTCACCATCAAGGACAAGGCACATACCACCTTTGTAATTTGAGGAAGAAGGGTAAGAGAGCAGCACAGCAAAGAGAGACACAAGCATAAAGGTGCCCCAATGTGATGGTTTGTATATGCTTGAGCCAGGGAGTGGCACTGTTGGAAGGTGTGACCTTGTTGGAGTAGGTGTGTCACTGTGGGTGTGGGCTTTAAGACCCTCATCCTAGCTGTCTGGAAGTCAGTCTTCTCCTAGCAGCCTTCAGATGAAGATGTAGAATTCTCAGCTCCTTCTGCACCATGTCTGCCTGGATGCTGCCATGTTCCTGCCTTAATAATGGACTGAACCTCTGAAACTGTAAGCCAACACCAATTAAATGTCCTTGTAAGAGTTGCTTTGGTCATGGTGTCTGTTCCCAACAGTAAAACTCTAAGACGCCCAGTGGAAGTACTTGGCATCAAACCTTGGGCTGTAAGTCAGGGAGGTCTGGGATTCTCCCATTTCATCTATCATTTAGGATTTCTTGCCTGTTATGTATATAAAGAGAGTTGGAGTCTGCCATAGGCAGGGGCTTCCCATACTATGTAATGGTCATATGGCTTCCTGAGAGTGATGGCTCATGGCAGAGCAGAGCACTTTGTCTACAAAGAATTGCTACTTTGCAGTATGCAAGTCCCTTAGGAATAAGCACAGATGTTCTCGAATAATCAAATTTAAATTAATATTTCTGTTGTCATCATCTAACCATAAGAGCTCATAGGACAAAGGCCCCAGGCCCAGACCTCTCTAAGTCATGAAGGTGTCTCCCTCAGAGACTGTGATTTTTCTTATTGATCTCCCATCAGCAACAGGTTGGTAAGACCATATTTGGGCTTTGTTTCTGAAATGCAAAAACCAAAGCCCATCTCTCCCTGCTCCATCAGCTTCCTGCATTCTCCTCCCAGGGCTGGATGCTGGGCCCTCCTGAGCAGGGCAGCTTAGAAGATGGTCCAGAACACCTGATAAACTGTTGTTCTTTACATCACTGCCTTCTGCACTGAGAGGGAGACTCAATGCTCTTAAGTTGTCAAGAATCAAGGGATTCAAGGACTGGAGAGGTGGCCCAGTGGCTAGAGCAGAAACTACTTGGTCTTAGAGAGGACCAGCATTTTGTTTTCAATACCCACATTGAGTGGTTCATGGCCACCCTGTTCTTCCAGTTCTCTTCTGGCCTTTGCCAGCACTCCCATGTATGTAAGCATACATGCACACATGTGGGCATGGACATGCATAAACAAAATTACTTGAATACATAAGAATCAACAAGTATACAGATTGACAATACCACTAGAAAGAATAAGACAGAAGACAAAAGAAAGAAAAGGGGGAAGGAAAATTGACATAGATCCTTGTGGTGGTCTCACTAAAAATGGCCTCCTAGGCCATGGCACTACTAAGAGGTGTGGCTTTGTTGGGTAGGTGTGGCCTTGTTAGAGTAGTGTTACACTATTGGGTGTGGCCTTGTTAGAGTAGGTGTGGCCTTGTTAGAGTAGTGTTGCACTATTGGGTGTGGCTTTGTTGGAGGAAGTGTGTCACTGTGTGCTTTGAGATCTCAGAAGCTTAAATCAGGCCCAGTGTTACTCTCTCTGCTGCCTGCCAATCCAGATGTAGAACTCAGCTCCTCCAGCACACAGTCTGCCTGCAGGCTGTCATGCTTCCTGCCCGCCATGATGATAATGGACTAAAACTCTGAAACCATACCCAGCCCCAATGAAGTTTTCCTTTATAAGAGTTGCTGTGGTGTTGGGGAATGAGGTATTTACAAAAATCTCAGGGGCATGACAGGAACACTACCTACAGCTTGGCTTTGCAGTTAGTAATTCCTGCAGTGGCTGCATCCCACTGAATACATGACAGCCAGTTCTTTTATGGGCCCTAGGTGGAAAAAAGAAATCCTTGGCTTTTTGTGTTCCATACTGCACGCACAGAGGAAGAGCAGGCAGAAAGAGGAGTCAGAGCATTCAGAGCTGGAGGCTGACACCTGTCAAATGTCCATTCTG
The DNA here is from genome assembly GCA_019843815.1 of Montemys delectorum. Classification (NCBI taxonomy): domain Eukaryota; kingdom Metazoa; phylum Chordata; class Mammalia; order Rodentia; family Muridae; genus Montemys; species Montemys delectorum. Next base: position 10,986 of record JADRCD010244208.1, on the reverse strand, counting down.
GACATGAAACTACCATTGACCTCATGAATTCACAGTAGCCATGCTTACCTGCACATGATCAAACCAGTTAAAATCCCAGCATGCTTGGACCCTCTCCCCTGGCTAGAGACCTCCTAGAAGCTGCTGCTTGCTAGACAGAGCATAAATTGTCTTTGGAGATGTGGCCACTGGCGGATGGCCCAAGCTCCAGTGGCTGGCTCAGTGGATAGACTCAGACCCACGAGCACTGATTAGATTCAATGGATTATGGCTCAGTGGGTGGACTCGACCCACGAGCATTGATTAGATTCAATGGATTATTCTTTTATGTGTCTTCAAGTTGGGATAAAAATGTGTTGGAAGGGGCAGAAGGGGCCAGAGAAGGGTAGTGGTGGTGAATGTGTTCAAATGACATTGAAGCATGCATGGTGTTTTTAATAAATAAATAAAAACTATAATTAAAGAGAATCCTTCATGTCTGAAATTGGCGGTATAAATACAGACAGTGCCGCTGCACAATAGCTGCTCAGGGAAGCCACATTTCACTACATGCAGAACCATGTATTTCAAGAACAGGGTATAATTTAATTAATTTTCAGGCAAACCGTTGACATTTACTGGCTTGGTGCTCAGTATTGAGGCTACCTGCAACTTGCTAGGTGACCCCACGTGAATTCACAACAGCCCCACAGTCCCCTGGGAGACGCTCGGCAGCTCTGCTTTGTAGCTGACGACACTCATGCCCAGAGAGCACTCCCACTTGTCCAAGGTGGCAATTACTAAGTGAGAGGCCAGAATGTCCTTCAGATCCGCCTAGCTCCTGAGTTACCTTACCAGAATTTACTAAATCGTGGGCCCTGGGCAAAGCAAAAACTCAAAGCTATGTCCAAACAGTATTCAGAGTTTCGAGATGACCAAGGTGGAATACATAAGTAAAAGTGGGGATTTTCTGAATGGCATCCTTGCTCAACTGCCCAGGCACGGCCCTTCATCTATTAAATTGTACATCAAGATGGATTCATTTCCTTAGCAAGTATATGAGTTAGCTGTGTCGTCGATAATTGTGTCACATCTATACGTTATGCGGGCACCAAGAATGGCCTTTTCTCCAGGGTACAGCTTCGCAGGAAGGCCACCAGCATGCCAGCTCCCCAGGGTCATGGTGTTTGGGTGATTTGCTTTCCTGTTTTTGCTGACAGGTCCGGGTCCTGCCCGGTGGGACGCCACTGTCTGTTCTCCTGACTGGAAAGCTGAGAAAGAAGTGGAATAGAGTCCAGATGTACCTTTAAGTGGTTTGCAGGGAGCAGCGGAGGATGCAGGATGTTTGGAAGGTCGTTTCCTCTGCGGACCTCCACCCCGTTTCCTCAGGAGAACAGTGGGGTGATCTTGGTTTTGTGGCAGAGCTCACCTTGAATTCCGACAGAGGTTTCCTGAAATCATTCAAATCAGAACGGTATCAAATCAGAATGGCACTGACTGGCGTATCTCTTGTATGCTGTGTCTTAGACCATTTGATGATCAGACATTACCACAGCAACACTCGCCTGTTGCTCTTCCCCTCCTGCCTGCCATGGGTGTTTCACATCTTACCACAGCTTTGCTTTGCCTTGCCAGCCTGTAGCTCTGGGTCATCGATAAGCAAGCTACAGGTCTCAAGTCAAAGAAAGCCACTCCAGCTGAGTGTGTCAGGCACCCCTGTGACTCTGGTCATTTGGGGCATGCTTGTTTGGCTGAGATTTTCACAGTATTGACAACACCCAAAGACACCTTGCAGGCACACATTCAAATTCAACATATGCCCAATGCCAGCAGGGCTTGAATTGTCTTCAAGATCTATGAGTCTTAAAATTATAAGGAATGTAAAATCAGTTACAAATTCATTGTAAATACCTAGGTTGCACACAAAGGTTGTCTAATCTCCCAGGTCTGAGCTTGAGTCTGGTTAAGTGTCCCTGGTAACTCACATGTTGTGTGTAAGTGCCATCTGAGAAGAGGATTTCACATCAGTGTGTGAGCCTTCACACCTAACATAATTGTAACTGACACGAAAGCAGCCATCTCCTGTAAGGTTCCCTGAGATCTTTCTCACAGATAAGTCCCATGCTCACTAAGGAAATGTACCCGCTCTGCTGCACAGACCCCCAGACAGACCATTAAGGACTGTGTGCACTTTCCCTTCTGGGGAAGTCTTCCCACCTTAGCCAAACTCTATTTTGGACAAAGCAGGTTACTTAGCTGTCCTTCAGCTTCTTCTCTCCCACTGTGCATTCTTGGCTACGCATTACATGTATGTACCCCCCAGGTCTAGTTAACTTCAAATGCAACGGTGAGCTAATTCTAACCAGAGGATTCCTCCTGACCCCAGTGATCTCTGAATACAACTGTGTGCTTGCTTGTGAGCTGAGTGTAAAACTCCAGACCCAAGGATCTGATCTGCTTGGTTCAAAACCTCTGAATGGGGAGGAGGGAGGAAGGAAGAGGGAGGACGAAGGAGGGAAGAGGGAGGAGGGAGATGGCTCAGTGCCTGGAATGCTTGCTGTGCAAGCGTGAGCACCTGAGTTCAGGTCTCCAGAAAAGGAGTTTTAAAACTCCTGTCCCCTCTTCTCTGCTCATGCGCGGCATCCAGGCCCCTACCCAGTTCCTACTTGTCTAGCTGCCTTCCCAGCCTATGGGACGAGGCATGAGCTTCAGATGGAGGCAGGAGAGCCTTCTGGGTGTCCTAGGTCTGTAAGAGGCCGGCTTCTGACATCTAATGTCACCTCATCATACATCAGCTCTGGACAGTCAATGCTGGGCTAGATGCCACTCTCTTGCAGAACGTAAGCACTTAATGAGACAATCTACAGAGAGCACTTAGCACAAAGTACAGCCACAAGTCAGAGAAGTCGCTCCCTTCCCCACTCCTTACCCTCAGTCTCTTGTGATCTCACAACTACTCTTAGGGAGCAATGACAAACTCTAATTCAAAAGACTCCAGGGTTAAGGGGAGACCCTACACCAATACATAAGGTGAGAGCAATTGAAGAAGACCCTCATGTCACCCGCATAGTAATTACTACACATATACACACAGGCACACTACACACATATACATATGCAAAAAAGAAAAATCTGAAACACTTTAAAGTGAGGACCCCTCTTTTCCCATAGACCCCTTCTTCTGTAGGCTAGGCAGACTGTCTGTCTTGAAGTGACTCTGGAATAACTACAGGTCCAGGAGAAAAGAAAGAAAGTAAAAAGTGTTGAATTACATAGGCAAGGTGCATGTGCAGGATAGATAGCTGGTGAGTCCCTGGGCAGGGATCTGAGAGCACTTTCCGCTTGTCATGAGACCCCTGTCCTGACTTCCTAGGTCCCATAAAACCCAGCAAGCACTGAGGCTGCACTCAGTCCCAAATTTTAAGAAAGTAAGTGAGTTACCTGGTTTTCCTTCCAAGATAGCACAACCCTCCCCCCTTTCCATGCAATTGGCGCCCCCTAGTGGCTGAGTAGACTTCCTCTCCCAACCTTTGCATCAAAGGTTCTCATTGCTCCCCAAGAGTTGTGAGATCACAAGAGACAGAGGATAAGGGGTGGGAGAGGAAGTTACTTCTCTGACTTGTGGCAATACTCACCAGGCACGCTGCTGACACTCCTTTCCCCGCCCGTAGTGCACAGTGCCAGCATGCTGACAGTCCCGTGTTTCCCTATGGATGCCTAAGCGCAGGAATAGCTGAGTACGTGCGAGAATTTCACCTGCTCTCTTTTACAAGCCACTCCCCCATGGCTCAGAGCGATGAGCATTAAAGGGCTCCAATTTGAACAGCTTTGTACACTTTGCTACTGGAGCTGTTTTAGGGACTCGGAAGGCTGGGCAGCTACTATAGCAAAGTGACTTGGAACTGAGATGGGAAAATGTTTTATTATTAGACAGCAACCCTAAGTTTCTCTTAAGACTAAGTTACTTCCTGTTAACGCTCTTCCCCCTCTACTGCCTCAAGAAGAACTGAACAAGAAAGAAGACACACCGGGGTTGGCTCCCAGCAAATTTTAGTTTCCTCTAAGAAGCCTAGGTGTAAAACACCACTGGATGGAAGCATTATTCTCAGTTTTACACTAAACAAGAAAAGGAGGAGCATGGAGCACCTCCTTCTGGAGCACCTCCTTCTGGAGCACCTCACATGCTGGATCTCAATCATGTTGGCCGCTATCCCACAAGACTGAGAATTAGTCCTAGAGTCGCTTTTCCACAGACCATGGTGTTGGCAGACAGGTCGTGAACACTGGCTTTATGGGGGCTTAGTGTTCTAGGAAGAGCACTAAGGAATTGAAGGCTTCACTGGGATCATGGTAAGGATTCAGCAAAGAGCAGAGCCACCATGTGAGAAGACTCAGGGGGATATATATGCCAGTCATCCTGAAGTGCGGCTCAGGTCTCAACCTTCTTAATCTGAGAAGCATCCCCATCCACCATCTACTTGCTCAGCATCCTGTTTTTGTAAACACAGAGTGCAGAACCATTTCTGGAAACCAAGAAGAAACTGATTGTTATAGCATAGCTGCAAAAAAATTTGCAGTTTTTCAAAACCTGTCTCAGAAAGCAGTATGACCAATACTGCCTTTGTTTAAATAAGATGATGCAAATCAGATGCAGATTATTAAGCTCTGAGAACGTCTAGCACACATGAAAGACATTCACATAATGAGGCACTGTAAGAGCTCTGTATTGATGACAGCTTTGTAGTTGGGAATGTGTTCACTAAATATGGAAACAAATGAGAAGTAACAAAATGAGCTTCTCGGGTGTTGCCACAGCACGAACTGGGTGGACTAGTGTTGGGCTGGGCTTCAAGCCTTAGCGTGAAGAGCCTCCTCATCAGTTCAGGACATTCTTGATTTCCAAGTTTTCTCTGTAAAACAAAACAGAATAGTTTTAGAGTAAGTGATTCATGAATCCACTGATTTGGGCAAAATAAGTCATTGCATTGGCCAAGAATACAGGGTGAGTCTCTGATAGGTGGTATCTTACTGCCCATTGACTGTATGTCAAGATTATGATTCAGTGTCCCCCTGCCCTGTCCCAAGTGTATCCTCTGCTCAGGATACACTGATTGTTTTTAATGTGTCAGTGCACTTTCTTGTTTCCTTATTCTGTATTACTATAAAGCCATTTTCCTTTTTAGAATGTATGAATCTTCCACTTCACAAATTTATATCCACAACTTTAAAGATCTGACTTTTAAATGGCAATTAAAATGTTCCCCTGGGTTTAATATTAACTATAATTCATAATTCATTTACTGCTTTCATCACTCACATTAATAATTTATAAAAAATATTGACCTTGTTTGATTGATTTTATTGGAAATTGCTTCTTGATTTTTACCTTAGTTGGTTTGAATTCTTGTTCTCTACTGTAGTGGGGAAATAAACTACAATCATTATGTCTTTTCTCATTAACACATAAATGTTGTTTATTATTAACTTACAGCATTCAAGAACTTCTCTAGTCTGTAAACTCAAATTTCCCTCATTGCTTTTGTAAATCAGCCCAAACTCCTATGAACTACACAGTCAAATTCATATCAACAACTCCACTCCTGGTACTGATTTTTAAAATTATTTTAACTATTTGTTGCTGTAAAAAGAAGCAGCTTAATGGATGAAAAGCTTATTTTGGGTTATCTTGAAGAGAATGCAGTCCATGGGGAAAGCTCTGTGGTGGTTAGAGCTGGTGGCAGCAACTTGCTCACATCTGAGCTGACCAGGAAGGCGAGACAAGTCCTGCTTCTATTGGTACTGGCTTTCTTTAAGCTTTGTCTCCATGGAGTCTCTATCACCTCAAGTGCTGCTCTGGTTCTTTATTCTCCACGTATTAGATCACAGATGTTTCAGAACTCTATGTGTTCACTGGCTCTCTCACTTAGTACTCTCTCTGACCGACCCCATTCAGGATCTTGGAAACTTTTTTGGTGAAGGTCACCTATAGAACTCCCATCTGACAAAAATGAAACTCAATTTTTCATACTCTAAGCAAAATTCTTATATCTTCCACAGATAGTTACTCTCATCTTTTTCATTCAACTCTAAGTGAAAGCCATTTTCATGATGGTTCCCTACATCCTTGGCGGTTTTGGCTGTTCTCTTCCAGCCTTCTTGAAGTCTTTACTGGAGTGCATCAGCCATTCCTTTGTACTTTTTTATTGGTTGAGTTTCAACTCCATCACCCCATGAGTGTCTCAGCAGTCCCTATGTTGCATCTCCTCAAATCACACAGTTCTCTACACTCTTCTCTCCCTCAGCTCTTCCCTAGCTGTCACTCTCTGTTGCTTGTATTTAGTTATTACATATGGTGATGAGTTGTATTTGGTTATTACATATGGTGATGAGTCTCCAATGTCCATGTCCATCCTCAATCTCTCTCCAAACTTCAGATTTCTATTTCTAACTTCTGTCATGATACCTCCACTTGGACATCAGAAATGTCCAAACAACTTATGGCATAGCAGTCTAGCATTCTGTTCTTTCTTACTGTCTTTTCCTCATTCTCTCCCCTGTGCTGTGTTTTTCCCTTTTGCAATTGGCCAGGATGAGAACTTTCTCACAAACTATTTATCCTTGATAGATATAAGTTGTTAGAAATAAAAAGTTAATTTTCAGTGCACCTGAGAAGCACTGTGTTTATGTATAGCTTTTAAAGTTATTAATAATGGTTGTTTTTTGACTGTACATAGCATTCTTCAATTGGTAGAGATAGTCTACTCACTCCTGAAAGAAACCCACCTAATGGAACAATTCTTGGCAAGGGAAATGTGGATCATGAGTCAAGATCAATTCTGCCACCCCATGGGTAATGTGATAAACAATAGAAATTCGATGGAGAACAGAGAGCCATGGAAAATTACAAGTTAAAAAACACAGTGATCTAAAGGCCAATGAAATTCACTTGACTGCCAATTTTCTGCCTTGGAGAAATAATTTTTGAGGAGCCAAATTTAGCAAGAGAGATTTGAAAGACATTGAGCAAGAAGTTCAGAATGAAATATACCAGGCATGACCTCAGAAAGCTAGTCAATAATTGTACATTTGCATTTTAACTCTTCCTCATCATTACCAAAGGCGAATTCCCTGTGAGCACTGTTTATCTGCTTGCCTGCTGAAGCTCCTCGCTCAGCTCGGTAACTACTGGAGGGGTGGTACTCATAATCTCTGCTACACAAGAGAAGATGCTTGAGAGAATGAAGCATTTCCAATGTTGAATAAAGCCTTTGCCACAAGAAATATACATACTTAAAGGTTGGCCATATCCTACAGTATAGATAACAAAGCTGTGGTAGTTATTAAAGTTGTCCCATAAGGATTTCAACTCTTCTATGTTCTAGTACACTGATTTCCCCCACTTTCCTTAAGGGCACCTACAATGCCTGCATTTGGGATAAAGACTTACTAAGTACTAAGTGCACAGAAAAGCACTTTGCTGCATCAATTCAATTCTTACAACAATCATGTGAGGTAGGTATTATTATTATTGTGACTTCATAGATGGAGAAACTGAAGCTTAGCACAATGATCTAAAGGCCAATGACACTCACCTGACTGCCTTTACCCAAGAGAAAGAGGTCAGCCTTGAACTGTTGGTTTGAGCATCTGTCTACCTCATACCCCTCCAGGGATGAGTCATTGTATCTATAGGAAGCTGAGCACAACTGTCTACACAGGGCAAAGCATGCTCATGCACAGTGCTCAGGACTCAACTCACAAGTCCCGGAGAATGTTTTATTTAGTTGACAAGACTGCATTCAAATTTTGTAATACTGAGTGGAATTTTATTGATCAGAGTTCTCCAGAAAAAAAAGAGAACTAATAAGGTGTGTGTGTGTGTGTGTGTGTGTGTGTTGTATGAGTGCGTAATGTATGTACATGTATGTGTGTGTTTGCGTGTATCTGAGTTTGTATGTTTGAGAGTGTGTATGCATGTGTGTGAGTGTGTATATATGAGTGTGTGTTTGTGTGTTTGTGTGTGAGAGTGTGTACGCATGTGTGTATGTATTGTGTATATGTATATAATGTGAGTATTTGGTATGTGTGTGCATGTATGTATGAGTGTGTTTTGTGTGTGTGTGTGAGTGTGTATGTTTGAGAGTGTGTATGCGTGTGTGTGAGTATGTATGTGTGTGTATGTATGTAGTGTGAGTATGCGGTATATGTGTACATGTATTATGAGTATGTGTGTGTGTGTGTGTGTGTGTGTGTGTGTGTGTGTGTGAGTTTGTATATTTGAGAGTATGGGTATGCATGTGTATATGAGTGTGTATTATGAGAGTGTGTGTGAGTATGTGTATGTACATTTAGAACTGACTCACATCATGTTAGAGGTGAACAAGTCTAGGTTAACAAGTGTGAATACATTTGTTACATTTCATGTTGTTCTAAATCAAATAAACCAAAACACATCCAGCAGGAAAGATTCCTTATGTCTCCTGGTTTTGGAGAGTGCAGTCTCTCCTGGGAGAGAACAGGTGGCAGCTGTCCAGGGTGGCAGGAGCATGAGGTAGCAGCTCTTTACATCATAATCCTCAGAAAGCAAAGAAGCTGGCTTCATATTGGAGGTGTGGGTCAGGCAGGATATAATAACCTTTGAGGCCTAGGCCTTGTGACCTCCTTCCAGCAGCTGAGCCCCACTTCTTGAATGTTCTATAGTCTTCAAAATAGCATCAGAAGCTGGAAACCAAACAATCAAATCAGGAGCCCATGGTGGCACACTTCAGATGCAAAGCACAGCAACAAGACAGAAGACTTGAGACATAGGAAGGAAGAAAATGCAGTCAGGTCTGAAGACTGCCAGGCCAAAAATACAACTCAGCTTGTGCCCAGGCTATCAGATCAGCCTTGCACAGGAGGTCTCAGGGCAGCAGTGCACAGGGTCTTGGATCAGCCTATTAGGAGTCCCTTTTTATTGAGAAGTCAGCATGCTTTTTGACACAGACCATCAAACGACTAGATGCAGCATCCTGTAGTAGGTCTCTCTTTATTCCTGTGTCCTGACATAATCAACTTAAAGGAAAACACACAGGCTTATTCTGAGTAGTTTCCACTCATGATCATGTGGCTCAGATGCCTTGGGCTGTGGTGATGTAGTTCCTTATGGTAGGAATGCACAGCTGAAGATGCCAGAAGCCAAAGGAACAGGGAAAGTTGCTAATATCCCCTCCAAGTGCTCACCCTCAGTGACCTGACTTGCTACCTGCAGAATACCCTTCCGTTTCCCAGTAGCGCCAGGAGCTGGGAACCATGCCTTCAGCACGAGATCTGCGGGGGAGCATTTAGGAGCCAGCTACATCATTACAGTTTAATGCTTTCTGCTCACGACACTGTTCACCAAGCTCAGGCACCGACGGAGTGTGCATGAAGTTTGTTATCACTAGAAAATAACCTGACTGAATAATTGAATAATCAAAGGTACCACCCATGGCCTCTCTCAGTCAGCATGACCAAAATGACCAAAGCCACCATTCTGCCTTCCCCTCATGAAGCATCCACCAACCTCAATGGAGAGGACATCCTGTTCTGCAAAAGCTTAAAAGAGCTTCAAACGCTTTCCTGTCTGTTCTTTTGTAAACTGATGCTTGAAATACATTTTTTTTTTTTTTACAAACAGGAATATTCTATTGTTTACTGTATGGGACGCTGGTCACACAGAAAGTCACATTTGTTTCTAAGCTTAACTGATGGACATGATTTTCCTAGAGAACATCATGGTTTGACCCCTCCCATGAAGAAACACTGATGCTAGAAGCTGCCCAGCAATAGGAGACAGGCTGTGCTTGAGTTCATGCTGGGATTGTTTTTTAACTGTCTCCTTTATCTTAGGAGCTCCTGGCTGCCTCCGGAATGATTGATCTTGTCCCTCATCACCTGCCACGCTTCCAGACACCATGCTTCATGTCACCAAGAATGAGCTAACATGCTCAGAAGAATGTCATTTTGCTCTGGGCAAAGGTTGTTTTATTGTCTATGCAGGTAAGATGCATATGCAGGTGGAGATGACAGGGAAAGGCTCGGGGCACAGACTTTGGCAGGCAGAGACCGACCAGGTACTGTGGGTTTAAGGCGTTCACTCAAGTCAGTCATGTTTCCTAGTGACCTCCATCTTCACACTATTTGTGTGCCACGACTAGACTAACCCCTTTCTCTGTGGACCCTTCCCAGAAACAAAACACTGTCAAATGCTTTCTTATCATTGGCTATTTTTCTTGTTCCTCCCTTGCCCCACACCCAATCAGCTACTTACACCTGGCACTCCTGGTAATTCCCCTGCCCCACACAGAACAGCCCAGAATTCATATTACAGGGAGTTTTTAAAGACAAAAAACGCTGAAAAAACTACTGTTAGGAGCCATCTAGGATAGCCTAAGCATAGCAGGTGGTCTTCCTGGAGGTGACCCACTGCTTCTGCATGGTCTTCAGTGGGTGACCATTATTAGGCAAGGTCCCAGAGAGACTTTGTGTCAGGATTACTTCTTGAAGCTGATATGCCTTTCTTGTCCTTATAAAATTAATATTACATAAGCACTGGGTACTAGACCACCCTATTGGGCAGATTTCTGCTGAGCAACATAGATGTTTTGTCTTGTAGTGACACTAAATAGACAGATGATTTCTTAATTTGTAATGATGATCCTATAAGAATTCCTAAAATTATACTAGCAATTATTAAGCTCTTTATAATAGGACTGCTATTAAAGCCCTCTCTGATATGAACTCTGCAATGAGAACTCTTCCAGTCTCCATGTGTCATGAGTTAATTGCTTTTGAGGTAGAAAGCAGGCATTCTGCAACTTAGGGATACATTCCTTAGAGCTGTAAACAATTACAATTAGCCAAAGGTCATAAAAGGGAACTAACGATTTATTGTACATGCAAGGACAGAAGATAAACTATTGACTGGGTTTACCTATACAATGTCAACTTAGTCATAAACATTATGGTTTTAGACTCTCTAGGAACCTGTGAAGCTAGTGACAGATA
>JADRCD010244207.1:0-11098 GCA_019843815.1 Montemys delectorum | reverse complement strand
GCTCAGGTAGAGTCAAAGCAGAGTGGGTGAGTTATCAAGACCCTGCTAAAGTGCTTACCAAACTGAGCTGTGTTTTATTAGCCCCTGCCCCTTTCATCTCTGTGAAGAAAATACCTGAGTAAGGAAAGGCTTGGTGCAAGTGGCCCCATGCCTCAGTTGCTGGAGAGCAACACATGAGAGATCTGGTAGGTGAATTTGCAGGAATATCTCTGTATAAAGCGTGGGACATGGTAAATATGGCTCCATAAATTCCATCTCTTTAGTCTAGTACAGTGGGAGAGAGACACGCAGATGCCTAGCTTTTCACCGTCTAACATAGTTCATTCAGATCACACTTGCTTTAGACTCTGGGCTCAGGAGTTATCTGAGCTGTGGACTCACCCCTAAGTCCGCAAAGGGCCCATCCAACAGCGCTAACTGGGCCACTCGGCAACGGTCCCTGTTGGCCAGTGTCTGCGGAGTGCTGTAGCCCCCTCGAAGCGCATTCTCCTCAGCTATTAGAGCCTCGAGCTCTGGTGTGGCTCCTCCTGTCACCAGGGTCCGTATTAGGGTGAGGATATTGTCATTGAAGTATGTCTGGAGAAAGAAGGTAGAGAAGAAGCATTCTTAAGCCAACATCTGAAAGTCACCACAATTGACTTCCAAATTACAACTTTTCTTGGTATCTCCCAGGAAAGATTCTGGCCTGTCTTTTCAAATAATTTTCTGTGGGAAGGGAAAAGACAGCAGCCTCCAATTATTTCAGTCTTTTCTCTCCCACTGTTTCTACTATGGAATCCTTACTTAAAATTTTTTTTCAGAGGATTCTTCTTAAAAGAATAATGTGCCCCCTCGCTCCCCCCAAAACCCTTACTATTGGCAGGTACACAAATACTACCTTGCCTCTGTAAGCCTAAACATCAACTCTGACACTGGACACAAAAATTAACGCAGCATGCCTGGGCTGCTACCCAAAGGAGGGCAACCTCTGAGAGCCTGTCACCCATATGTTAGGAGGCCACCCACAAATGGCACAACTTCTTTCTCTACGGAATGAGATGCCAAAAGAATCTAGGATGCCACACACTCAACAATTTATCATAGGCTTTGATAATGGCTGGACCCAGAAGGCCTCACCAATAAACCAGCGGCATAAATCTCTGAGCTGAGTAGCTTACTCTTGGATTTTTCGCAAATAGCCTCAGCTGTCTAAGGCAAATCTAGCTGATTAAAGAACTTTCCCCTACTTGTACATTTCTCTCCCACCTGGAATAGAGTAGCATGCCTGTCCGGAAGAAGGCAATGGGAGCTGTAAAAAAAAATTAATTAAGGTCTAAGGAAAGACCTTCTAACAGCATGAGTTGCCCAGCCGAGTGTGAGAAAATACCAGGTAAAGGTGCTATGTTCCATTTTCCTCCATGAGAAGAAACAAAGCATCTAAATAAAATCAAACTCTATCCTGGCTATGGCTTTCGAGTGCCTCACCAGTGTGTTAGAAAAGACAGGTGAGTTCTTATCTGCAACTTTTTTGAGTTTACTTGACAGTGGGTCACAAAGAACAAAGCAGACTGGGATGAGGGCTCCTTCCACTCTGTTGCTAGCTCTGTGTCAGTCTGTCCTGGGCATCAGTGTTTAAAGTCACTTAAATCAGTGTGGTTATTAAGATTAAGTTTATATGCAAAGGATTCCACATGGGCTTTTAAGTCAAAGATATTGCTAGAGGACCTGGATTTCATGTTCCTTATTGAAACACTCAACCAAAGAGCACATAGAATTCCAACTGCAAAGAATGCTGGGAAAAGTTACATGCAGGCTATCCAGCGTAGAATTTATGTTCAGAGTTCAGCTCTTCCCTGGTGTGGACAAGCAGAGCTTAGGATACCCAAGGGAGCAGAGGTATATGGGATGGGTAAAGGGGCTGGAGTCTCAGGGATTGCCCTCCTTTAGGTAGCAGCCCAGTCATACTGAATTTTTATTGTGGCCATAGTGTCAGGATTGATATTTGGGCTCACAGAGGCAAGACAGTATTTGCATACTTACCAACATCAGTGGGGTTTTTTGTTTTGTTTTTTAAAGAAGAACCCTCTCATTTTTTTGTTTTGTTTTGTTTTTGTTTTTGTTTTTGTTTTTGTTTTCAATCAGTATCCCATAGTAAAATGCTTTCTTCTCTCAGAACCTGTGGCCTTAGAGAGTTCTGAACTTTCTCGGTCTCAGTGTTATCATATGTAAGGTTGGATATCAGAGTAGGTATAGGATTCCTGATTCTTGGCACCTGAGGGACTGAGAAACTCAGAGCCTATGAAGTGCTGGTAAATATGTTTGACCTGATCCCAGAGACATTAGGGAAGGGACTCTTGATGACAGAAGACAGTCACCCCAAATATCCCTTGACTGTTCTTTCCTGTTGCAGTTTTTATTCTAGAAGCTAGAAGGCCGTTATTGTCCTTCATCCTTGAACCTCTTATTTCTCAGTCAGCATCAGTCCAAAGATCTCTCTAGGCCAGTGGTTCTCAGCCATAATTGCTGGGACCCTTTAATACAGTTCCTCATGTTGTGGTGATACCCCCCCAACCACAAAATTATTTTTGTTGCTACAACATAGCTGTTATTCTGCTACTGTTATGAATCATAAAATAGATATCTGATATGCATTATAATTCCAAAGGGATTGTGACCTACAGATTAAGAATTGCTGCTCTAGCCGGGCGGTGGTGGCGCACGCCTTTAACCCCAGCACTTGGGAGGCAGAGGCAGGCAGATTTCTGAGTTGGAGGCCAGCCTGGTCTACAGAGTGAGTTCCAGGACAGCCAAGGCTACACAGAGAAACCCTGTCTCGGAAAAAAAAAAATACAATTTGAAAAATTAAAATTTTACACACACACACACACACACACACACACACACACACACACACACACAAAGAATTGCTGCTCTAGACTAAGGAACAGCACAAGGAAGGCCCAGTAGACTACATCCTGGTGACTGATTACATTGACTAAAGACTTATTAACATTTCCCAATGTTTTCCCTATAGTCTTGTACCCAACCCTCAGAAGCAGGGGAATATTCCACCAAGTTCTGTCTACCATAGTAAGGGAGAGCTGGACACAAAACTGACAGGTTCCTCTGTACTCCAATTACCATTCTAGACCAATGGCCGGGACAGAATTCCAACCATAGGTACGTAGATGGCAAACATTCACAGCCCCATTTGCTGACATATAAAGAAATGGGGGACATTTTTTCCTTTTAGAAGGAAACAGTTTTCAATATGAAACACAGAAGAATCTGTTTGATTGGGTAGGTAATCACCAGAGAGTAAGCAATGGTAGAGTGATGTGGTCTAACTGGGAGAGCTATAACACCCCCTCTGAGACTCAGGGAGCAAGAAAGGACAAAGCTTTCCGGATGTGACATGATCAATGTACTTATTGATGACAGCTGTGGTCATTTGCATAAGAACGGCACACAATTGGGCCAACTAATATTTCATCATGGATGGGGGAAGAGCCAGTGAGACCCTACCCCTCCTGGAGGAACAGTTGGCAGTTAAAAACTGTTGGAGGAAAGGCTATCCTTTTTGTCAGTAGTGTAGCCACAGGCAAATTTCCTTGCTCTAGTAAATATCCTCCTACTCAAGCTCAGGCAAGAAATTCTAATTAAACTGAGTGGGCCACAGACAAAATGAACATGGAAAAGTAGAAGTAAGAACTACTGAGACAAAGAGTTTCAGTGGGACAAAGAAATGAGAAGAGCAGAGTAGAACTGACTAAAATTCACTATATATACACACACATATGTGTATATATGTGTATATAATATATGTATATATGTATACATACGTACATACATGCATACATACATGCATATGGATGAAAAGAAAAAAAACAAACAAACAATGCACTAAGGAACACATAGGGCAGATGCTTTCCCCTTACAATTAGGAGCGAAAGGAACTACTTTCATGACTTCCATCTTAAATTGCACTGGAGGTTCTAGCCAATTTGAAAGAAATAAAAGAGGGGGTTAGAGAGGTGGCCCACCGGTTAGAGCACTGACTGCTCTTCCAGAGGTCCTGAGTTCAATTCCTAGCAACCATATGGTGTCTCACAACCATCTGTAATGAGATCTGATGCCCTCTTCTGGTGTGCCTGAAGATAATAACAGTGTACTCACATACATAAAATAATAAATCTTAAAAGAAAAATAAGTCTTTAAAAAAATGAAGAAAGAAAGAAAGAAAGAAAAGAGGCATTTGTATTGGAAAAGAATGAAGATCATCTGCATTTGCAGGTGGAATGACACTGAATAAAGAAAGTCCAGAGGAATGCACTAAAATGATCATAAGTCATAAGAGTTCGGTAAGATTTCAGGGTACAAAAATCAACATGCAAATGTACAAAACCTTTCCCTATATATTTTCAATAAACAAGAAAAACTTAAGGAAAATGCTTATGAAGAAATTTGTTTAAGGAGCTCAAGGACTGGTGTATTGAAATCTATATAAAATTACAAAAGATATAAATGAAATCCAAATAAGTGGAAAGATATCCAATGTTCATGGATTGGAAGATAAAATTAGAATAACATTAAAACCCTTAAACATGGTATAGTTCCAGAACTTTCCTATCAACTATACACCATAAGTAGTCTAATCATTGGAAATCTGTCTGGAAGTTCCCTCGTGGGTAAACTTCAAGTTACCATAGGACCCAGAAAGTCTAATATACCCAAGGGAAGTGAAATACACATCAGAACAAAGGCTCAACATCAGAGACCCATTTTTTTAGGAAACAAAGGAAAATGAGTTCTAAATTTCATATGGACATAAATGTTATCTCAATCATATAAAAAGCAACTAGAAATAAAGGTGAAAGAGTCTCAACCTCTCATAACTTGACCATTTGTATCTTGTAATATTTTAAACTTATGCATTGGGGGAGAGTATGTAGAAAGCAAAATTTCTCTGTAGAATTAGTGAAAATATTGGAGAAGAGTGTATTTTATAAGGATGTAGTATCAAGTGTTTAAAATCCCCCAATAACACAACAACCAAAAAGCAATAAATTTGAAAAATAGAAAAAGGATGAGGCCTCAAACCAAGATTGACAAGTGATCAAAAGACCTGAAGAGGCCCACGGTTTGTAGCCACAGGACAATGCAATCAAAATGGTGAGAAATTGTCTTTACCCACTGGGATGGATAGTTGTGATAAAACAAGAGACAGATAAATAGCAAGAACTGGTAAGAATGTGGAGAAATGGAAGCCTTTACAAACTTCCAGTAGGACCATAAGTAGTCTAATCATTGGAAATCTGTCTGGAAGTTCCTTAGTGGGTAAACTTCAAGTTGCCATAGGACCCAGAAGGTCTAATATACCCAAGGGAAGTGAAATACACATCAGAACAAAGACCCAAACAGAGAGAGTCATAATGGCACCATTTGCCATAGACAAAAGGACTGGAAACAAATAAAATGGCAATCAGCTAGTGAACGCATCCCAGCTGTTATAACCATGGAATCAATATTATCTGTGCATGAATAGAAATAGAGTACTAATACATGCTACAACATGGATGAACCATAAACAAGTAAGTTTTTATTTTATGAAACATCCAGAAGGGGCAATTCTAGGGAGATAGGTATAAATATCAATGGATGTTCAGGGCTGAGTAGCTAAGTAGTAAGGAAAACAAGGATAGATTTCCCTTGAAAGTTATGAGTATGTTCTAAAAGGGATCCTTGGGGATGTTTATATATGCGTTAAAAAAACCATAAAATTGTTTACTTGGGTGAATTTTATAGTCTATTAATATTCTAGTAAAACACTTCTTAAAAGAACTGGTTAAAAGATAATTACATGATTACAGGATAATTATGTATGTAAAGGCTAAATTCTTATCTGTGGAGTAATAAGCTGTAAAGCTAAAAGGATGTAAGCACACACATACATGCATGCACATGTACACATATGTATACACACACACCCATATACACACACACACACACACACACACACACACACGGAGTCAGTGATGGGGAGTGTTTTATTGTCCTAGAAAAAGAAACAGAATCTGATAAATGCTGAAGACAGAGATGGATATGCTAAACAGTAGTGTCCATATGTTAAAGACATATAAAGAATTCTAGAAACAAAGACGAGAACGCACTTCATCCAAGCTCCACCCCTCCTAAAGGGAACATGAGCCTAAGAAGCAGAGTCAGGGCTTCACCAAAGAAACAAGAGCAATGCCAAGCAAGCCCTGTGCCCAGTGAATATCTGAATTTACATTACTAAGTGAAGAAGGAAAGTGACTGGCAATACTGCTCGTAGAGAAAAAGAAGGCACAGCATTAGGTAAATGGAGGCTCCCATAACAAATGTGAAAGAAATGCCAACGGTGTTTGAAAGGACAGCTTTGTTCCAAGGATTCTACAGGCTATGAACCTGTGAATCTAATCTGTGCAAACAACTGGAATGACTCTGGATCTTTGAGTACTGAACAATATATTCACTTCATTTTTAAAGATTATTTCATTTAGATTGTTGTGTGGGGAGCGGCTGTGTATACAAGTGCAGGTGCCTGTGGAGGCTGTAAGAGGGTGCTATCTTTGTATATGGGTGTTGGCAATCTGAACTCAGTTCTTCATGCTTGTATGGCAGATATCATATTGACCGAGCTGTTTACTCCTGCCTTATGACAGCATTGAACAGTTCCAAGTCTTGATACACCTCTCTAGTATTTTAAAACCCTTTAAGGTAAAGAAAAAAAATATTAAATTGTAACTCCACCCTGGAGCTGAAGTTACAGACAGTTTGGAGCTGCCTCACTAGGGTGCTATGAAGTGAACTTAGGTCATGTGCAAGAGTAGTAAGAACCTCATAGCTGCTGAGCCGACTCTGCAGCCTGCCATTCAGATGACTTTTAAAAGATACTCTGAAGCAGAAACCGGCTTTCTTAAATACAATTTAGTACTAGGATGACAAAAACAAGATGATCCCAGGAGCTCACATGTCAGCTAGTTTTATGGAATCCTTGAGGTCCTGGTTCAGTTGGAGATTCTGTCTCAAAAAATGAGGTGAAAAGTAATAGAAGAGAAATTATGCTGACTGTTAGCTTCCTTCACACACAAGAAGGCACACTCAGGTGCAAATGTGCCTGCTCAAAAGGCTGTCATAGTTGTCATTTAAAAACAGTGCAGCTTTTTCCCTCCATATCTTGGTGAGACTGCAGTGGTAGCACACTCTTTTGAGCTTCACTGTAAGGCCCAAGGATGATAAGAAGAAAGATGATAGAAAGTCAGCCAAAAAAGACAAAGACACAGTAAATAAATCTGGTGGCAAGGCCAAAAGGAAGTGGTCCTAAGGCAAAGCTAGGGGTAAGCTGAACAGTCTCGTCTTGTTTGACAAAGCTCCATACAATGAACTCCGTAAGGAAGTTCCTAACTCTAAGTTTATTACTCTAGCCGTGGTCTCTGGGAGACTGAAGATTCCCAGTTCCTTGGTCAGGAGATACTTAGTGGAGGACTCAGCAAGCTGGCTTCAAAGCACAGAGCCCAAAGTCATTTACACCAGAAACACAAAGGGTTTCTGCTCATGAACATGCACGAACAGGTTCAATCAGGTGTTCATTTGGGAAAATAAAACTTTACTAAACAAATAAACAAACATGCAAACAAAAAACTAAACAACTGAGGGAAAATGTCAAAACTAATTCTGAAAAGGGGAAATAACAACATAAAATCATCTATTAGTACAATATCATTAAAATGGATTTTATAATTAAAAAAAATGAGATAGGAGGGTAAAGAAGGGAAATAATGACATTAAAATTGGTCATACAAGGAAAAAAACAAGAGATGCCAAAGTTTCCTAGATATTAATACTTAACATATCGGTTCTGAGTGTATTTATGGAGGGGACCATTAGACACTAACTATAGCTAAACACAGAAGTGAGTATTTACAAATTTAAGCATCACTAGACATAAAATGCGAAGCATTTAAATATTAACCTATATACCAAAAGATGGATGATAAAAAGTAATCATAGAATCAGGGAAAAACTGTAATAATAATGAAGAAGTACAGATGGGGTTATATGCAATATAAATGAACACAATCAGCTAAAGAATCTATAAAATGGCAAAGAATGTTCAGCTCTATTGCAAAACAAAATTAATGCCAGATTAATATTTTTTATACAAAATAAACAGGACAACAAAATATATTTTAAGAAAATTTCTAAAATATGCTGAGTTCAATTTATAATGATAATAGCTAACATTTACAAAGAGCTCCAACTTTTTATGGGTAAAATGTAAGGGAAACAGTAACAACTATCCAGTGTTTCAAGGGAGCCTCTAAATCAGTGGTTCTCGGCCTCCCAAAAGCCATGACACTTTAGTACACTTCCTTGTTGTGGTGATCCTAAAACATGTAATTATTTTTGTTGCTGCTTCATAGCTGTAATTTTGCTGCTGTTATGAGTCATAATATCAAATGTGCAGGATATCTGATATTCAGCCTCTGTAGGGGTCCTGATCCGCACGTTGAGAAGTATGGGTCTAAATATGTTGAATGTCTAGCAGCAGATCAAGATCCAAATGAAACTTAGAATAGAGACTATTTAAATTTAAGGGATATTTGATTATGACATGCAAAAAGTGTCATGAATAAGCCTGAAAATATAAAAGCAGATTAAAGACAAAAATCATTATAACAAATAAAGCTATGCTATAAATGTGTGTGTGTGTTTTTTAAATTATGCTTTCCTAAGGTGAGAAGCATGATGAAAAATGAGCTCATAAAACAATGAAGTAGCAAGAGGATATTTAATGAATTGATGAGTCTAAAAATAATGCTTTGAAAAAATATACCAACAACAGCAAGATCAGAAGTTAGAAGGACAATACCTTGCAAGGTATATAAAATAATTAATGCCGATCTCTTTACTACCAGTCTCTAGACAAGAATAAAGATATGTGTGTGGGGATGGAGGGATTGTTCAATGGCTAAAAACACCTACTAGTCGAAACCTAGGTTGAGTTCTGATCACCTATATTTCTACAGGCAAATTCACTCACACACACATGCCTACATGCAATGACCCTTACATGCTCATAATTTCAAAACTGAGTAAATCTTTTAGAAAGAATTGATTTTGCTCTAAAGCATGGACCACAGTAAGAATCATTTGCAAAGAAACAGATTGTTAGGGAAAAAAGACAATCTCTGTTTCTTGTAACATGTAACATAGCTAACTACTTGTCATCTTATCCCTAGTCAGCTAAGTTTGATCTGTACCTAACTGAACGTTTCACATGGACGTCAAAGACAACTGGATACAATTGCATTAAATGACTTTTGGAGAGAGCTTTATATTTCCTCTCAAGTTTTACAGTAAACTTTTTCTGACCACTATGCCTAGGATTAGAAATTCTATCAGCAAAAATCCATAGTTCAATGGTTATAATTATTAAGATGTGGGGTTGGTTATAGCTACTGTCATTTTTTTTTAAATTAACTATTATTGGGACTCAGAAATGCTCATTTGTTTATGTGATACCTTCAGTTAGTTCAGGACTACAACAGCTAAGGCAAGGAGCCATGCCTGAGACTACAGCTCTTAAGAAGTGCAAAGTCTGGCCATCCAGGATTTTACAGAGAGGGCTAGCTGATACCGTCCATAAAACATCACACGTGACTGCACAAAGATGATTTCTGCACAAGTGGATTTGGGGGAAGCTGTCTATCTAGAAAACAATTTTAGTAGTATAACAATGATTGAATAAATAACTAAATAGTTATACAATGTACATTGTACATATTTAACATATTTTATGTAAATATATTTTAGTATGTACCATACTATGAAAATTATAGTATGGTAAAGATACATTTTGGTAAAAGTTTTTAAAGTAGAATCTAAGATGCATTAATATTAAAAAAAATCATGTTAAAAACATAGATCTGAACTAATAGATAAATGTATTTTTTAAAAATTACTTCTTGATCTAAAAAATTTTCCATTTTATTTATTTCATAGGTTTTTCTACTATGAAAATATTTACTTTAAATTCTCAAAAAAGGAAAGGAAGTATCAAAAACTAATTACATTAAAAACATAGCTAAATTATTCATCTCTTTTGATAGTTATTTATACAGCAAGAAGTCTTTAGGGATAAAAATTAAAATTATCAAAAGGAAATAATATATATTTACAGGACTGCCTACAAATGAAAGTGTATATATTTAAAACTATCATTAACACAGTTAAAGGACCTCCTAGGGAAAATGACAATACAGAATACCACAGACATGAGATGACATTTGCATACTCATGATAGAAGTGTGTGGGCATACTTGTTCTGGGGGGATAATTAGGAAAGACGATCATGAGCTTTACAAATGTCCATATCTGCTCAACAAA
Source organism: Montemys delectorum (assembly GCA_019843815.1). Classification (NCBI taxonomy): domain Eukaryota; kingdom Metazoa; phylum Chordata; class Mammalia; order Rodentia; family Muridae; genus Montemys; species Montemys delectorum. The sequence continues at coordinate 688 of JADRCD010244207.1, read as the reverse complement.
CAGTAGGTTTGCCTCAAATAAATGCACTACTACTCATTCCAAGATTCATGTGCAAAATGCTTAACCCCTTAGTATTAAAGGTTCTATCTGGAATGTACCCTAAAAGCCCACATATGGTCCCCAGTGTGTTGCTATTGAGAGGTGGTAGAACTCTTAACAGGTGAGCCTGAGGAGAAGTCTTCTTATCACTGTGAGCACATCCTTACAGATCACTGTGGGATTTTAGTCTCTTTCTGCCTTAAAGCCGTGAGGTGAGCAGTTTTACTCCACTACACCATATACCAAAATGTGCTGGCTCAATGAAGGCCCAAGGCAGCCAGGCCAACCAGTCATCAGCTGAAACCTCCAAAACCATGAGCTGAAATCAACCTTTCTGTTGATTATTTCAGATATCTATTATAGTAATTGAAAGCTATGACAAGGGGCTGTTATTGTAGCAAAGTATCTTAAACTGCCCCTCAATATAGTAAAAGATTTTAGTATATCCTAAAAGAGAGTACCATAAAATCCTGTGGAAGCTGTGCAAGTTGTGATATTTAAAAAAATAACATGCTAAATTCTCTCAACAAAATATTAACTAAAACGAAATCATTAACCAGTATTTAAAACTGGAAGCTTTATCTATTACCTATCTATATATCTATCTATTACCTATCTATATATCTATCTATTACCTATCTATATATCT
>JADRCD010244206.1:0-11146 GCA_019843815.1 Montemys delectorum | reverse complement strand
GCTCAGGTAGAGTCAAAGCAGAGTGGGTGAGTTATCAAGACCCTGCTTAAGTGCTTACCAAACTGAGCTGTGTTTTATTAGCCCCTGCCCCTTTCATCTCTGTGAAGAAAATACCTGAGTAAGGAAAGGCTTGGTGCAAGTGGCCCCATGCCTCAGTTGCTGGAGAGCAACACATGAGAGATCTGGTAGGTGAATTTGCAGGAATATCTCTGTATAAAGCGTGGGACATGGTAAATATGGCTCCATAAATTCCATCTCTTTAGTCTAGTACAGTGGGAGAGAGACACGCAGATGCCTAGCTTTTCACCATCTAACATAGTTCATTCAGATCACACTTGCTTTAGACTCTGGGCTCAGGAGTTATCTGAGCTGTGGACTCACCCCTAAGTCCGCAAAGGGCCCATCCAACAGCGCTAACTGGGCCACTCGGCAACGGTCCCTGTTGGCCAGTGTCTGCGGAGTGCTGTAGCCCCCTCGAAGGGCATTCTCCTCAGCTATTAGAGCCTCGAGCTCTGGTGTGGCTCCTCCTGTCACCAGGGTCCGTATTAGGGTGAGGATATTGTCATTGAAGTATGTCTGGAGAAAGAAGGTAGAGAAGAAGCATTCTTAAGCCAACATCTGAAAGTCACCACAATTGGCTTCCAAATTACAACTTTTCTTGGTATCTCCCAGGAAAGATTCTGGCCTGTCTTTTCAAATAATTTTCTGTGGGAAGGGAAAAGACAGCAGCCTCCAATTATTTCAGTCTTTTCTCTCCCACTGTTTCTACTATGGAATCCTTACTTAAAATTTTTTTTCAGAGGATTCTTCTTAAAAGAATAATGTGCCCCCTCGCTCCCCCCAAAACCCTTACTATTGGCAGGTACACAAATACTACCTTGCCTCTGTAAGCCTAAACATCAACTCTGACACTGGAGACAAAAATTAACGCAGCATGTCTGGGCTGCTACCCAAAGGAGGGCAACCTCTGAGAGCCTGTCACCCATATGTTAGGAGGCCACCCACAAATGGTACAACTTCTTTCTCTACGGAATGAGATGCCAAGAGAATCTAGGATGCCACACACTCAACAATTTATCATAGGCTTTGATAATGGCTGGACCCAGAAGGCCTCACCAATAAACCAGCGGCATAAATCTCTGAGCTGAGTAGCTTACTCTTGGATTTTTCGCAAATAGCCTCAGCTGTCTAAGGCAAATCTAGCTGATTAAAGAACTTTCCCCTACTTGTACATTTCTCTCCCACATGGAATAGAGTAGCATGCCTGTCCGGAAGAAGGCAATGGGAGCTGTAAAAAAAATTAATTAAGGTCTAAGAAAAGACCTTCTAACAGCATGAGTTGCCCAGCCGAGTGTGAGAAAACACCAGGTAAAGGTGCTATGTTCCATTTTCCTCCATGAGAAGAAACAAAGCATCTAAATAAAATCAAACTCTATCCTGGCTATGGCTTTCGAGTGCCTCACCAGTGTGTTAGAAAAGACAGGTGAGTTCTTATCTGCAACTTTTTTGAGAGTTTACTTGACAGTGGGTCACAAAGAACAAAGCAGACTGGGATGAGGGCTCCTTCCACTCTGTTGCTAGCTCTGTGTCAGTCTGTCCTGGGCATCAGTGTTTAAAGTCACTTAAATCAGTGTGGTTATTAAGATTAAGTTTATATGCAAAGAATTCCACATGGGCTTTTAAGTCAAAGATATTGCTAGAGGACCTGGATTTCATGTTCCTTATTGAAACACTCAACCAAAGAGCACATAGAATTCCAACTGCAAAGAATGCTGGGAAAAGTTACATGCAGGCTATCCAGCGTAGAATTTATGTTCAGAGTTCAGCTCTTCCCTGGTGTGGACAAGCAGAGCTTAGGATACCCAAGGGAGCAGAGGTATATGGGATGGGTAAAGGGGCTGGAGTCTCAGGGATTGCCCTCCTTTAGGTAGCAGCCCAGTCATACTGAATTTTTATTGTGGCCATAGTGTCAGGATTGATATTTGGGCTCACAGAGGCAAGACAGTATTTGCATACTTACCAACATCAGTGGGGTTTTTTGTTTTGTTTTTTAAAGAAGAACCCTCTCATTTTTTTGTTTTGTTTTGTTTTTGTTTTTGTTTTTGTTTTTGTTTTCAATCAGTATCCCATAGTAAAATGCTTTCTTCTCTCAGAACCTGTGGCCTTAGAGAGTTCTGAACTTTCTCGGTCTCAGTGTTATCATATGTAAGGTTGGATATCAGAGCAGGTATAGGATTCCTGATTCTTGGCACCTGAGGGACTGAGAAACTCAGAGCCTATGAAGTGCTGGTAAATATGTTTGACCTGATCCCAGAGACATTAGGGAAGGGACTCTTGATGACAGAAGACAGTCGCTCTCATCCCCAAATATCCCTTGACTGTTCTTTCCTGTTGCAGTTTTTGTTCTAGAAGCTAGAAGGCCGTTATTGTCCTTCATCCTTGAACCTCTTATTTCTCAGTCAGCATCAGTCCAAAGATCTCTCTAGGCCAGTGGTTCTCAGCCATAATTGCTGGGACCCTTTAATACAGTTCCTCATGTTGTGGTGATGCCCCCCCAACCACAAAATTATTTTTGTTGCTACAACATAGCTGTTATTCTGCTACTGTTATGAATCATAAAATAGATATCTGATATGCATTATAATTCCAAAGGGATTGTGACCTACAGATTAAGAATTGCTGCTCTAGCCGGGCGGTGGTGGCGCACGCCTTTAACCCCAGCACTTGGGAGGCAGAGGCAGGCAGATTTCTGAGTTGGAGGCCAGCCTGGTCTACAGAGTGAGTTCCAGGACAGCCAAGGCTACACAGAGAAACCCTGTCTCGGAAAAAAAAAAATACAATTTGAAAAATTAAAATTTTACACACACACACACACACACACACACACACACACACACACACACACAAAGAATTGCTGCTCTAGACTAAGGAACAGCACAAGGAAGGCCCAGTAGACTACATCCTGGTGACTGATTACATTGACTAAAGACTTATTAACATTTCCCAATGTTTTCCCTATAGTCTTGTACCCAACCCTCAGAAGCAGGGGAATATCCCACCAAGTTCCGTCTACCATAGTAAGGGAGAGCTGGACACAAAACTGACAGGTTCCTCTGTACTCCAATTACCATTCTAGACCAATGGCCGGGACAGAATTCCAACCATAGGTACGTAGATGGCAAACATTCACAGCCCCATTTGCTGACACATAAAGAAATGGGGGACATTTTTTCCTTTTAGAAGGAAACAGTTTTCAATATGAAACGCAGAAGAATCTGTTTGATTGGGTAGGTAATCACCAGAGAGTAAGCAATGGTAGAGTGATGTGGTCTAACTGGGAGAGCTATAACACCCCCTCTGAGACTCAGGGAGCAAGAAAGGACAAAGCTTTCCGGATGTGACATGATCAATGTACTTATTGATGACAGCTGTGGTCATTTGCATAAGAACGGCACACAATTGGGCCAACTAATATTTCATCATGGATGGGGGAGGAGCCAGTGAGACCCTACCCCTCCTGGAGGAACAGTTGGCAGTTAAAAACTGTTGGAGGAAAGGCTATCCTTTTTGTCAGTAGTGTAGCCACAGGCAAATTTCCTTGCTCTAGTAAATATCCTCCTACTCAAGCTCAGGCAAGAAATTCTAATTAAACTGAGTAGGCCACAGACAAAATGAACATGGAAAAGTAGAAGTAAGAACTACTGAGACAAAGAGTTTCAGTGGGACAAAGAAATGAGAAGAGCAGAGTAGAACTGACTAAAATTCACTATATATATACACACATATGTGTATATATGTGTATATAATATATGTATATATGTATACATACATACATACATGCATACATACATGCATATGGGTAAAAAGAAAAAAAACAAACAAACAATGCACTAAGGAACATATAGGGCAGATGCTTTCCCCTTACAATTAGGAGCGAAAGGAACTACTTTCATGACTTCCATCTTAAATTGCACTGGAGGTTCTAGCCAATTTGAAAGAAATAAAAGAGGGGGTTAGAGAGGTGGCCCACCGGTTAGAGCACTGACTGCTCTTCCAGAGGTCCTGAGTTCAATTCCTAGCAACCATATGATGTCTCACAACCATCTGTAATGGGATCTGATGCCCTCTTCTGGTGTGCCTGAAGATAATAACAGTGTACTCACATACATAAAATAATAAATCTTAAAAGAAAAATAAGTCTTTAAAAAAATGAAGAAAGAAAGAAAGAAAGAAAGAAAGAAAGAAAGAAAGAAAGAAAAGAGGCATTTGTATTGGAAAAGAATGAAGATCATCTGCATTTGCAGGTGGAATGACACTGAATAAAGAAAGTCCAGAGGAATGCACTAAAATGATCATAAGTCATAAGAGTTCGGGAAGATTTCAGGGTACAAAAATCAACATGCAAATGTACAAAACCTTTCCCTATATATTTTCAATAAACAAGAAAAACTTAAGGAAAATGCTTATGAAGAAATTTGTTTAAGGAGCTCAAGGACTGGTGTATTGAAATCTATATAAAATTACAAAAGATATAAATGAAATCCAAATAAGTGGAAAGATATCCAATGTTCATGGATTGGAAGATAAAATTAGAATAACATTAAAACCCTTAAACATGGTATAGTTCCAGAACTTTCCTATCAACTATACACCATAAGTAGTCTAATCATTGGAAATCTGTCTGGAAGTTCCCTCGTGGGTAAACTTCAAGTTACCATAGGACCCAGAAAGTCTAATATACCCAAGGGAAGTGAAATACACATCAGAACAAAGGCTCAACATCAGAGACCCATTTTTTTAGGAAACAAAGGAAAATGAGTTCTAAATTTCATATGGACATAAATGTTATCTCAATCATATAAAAAGCAACTAGAAATAAAGGTGAAAGAGTCTCAACCTCTCATAACTTGATCATTTGTATCTTGTAATATTTTAAACTTATGCATTGGGGGAGAGTATGTAGAAAGCAAAATTTCTCTACAGAATTAGTGAAAATATTGGAGAAGAGTGTATTTTATAAGGATGTAGTATCAAATGTTTAAAATCCCCCAATAACACAACAACCAAAAAGCAATAAATTTGAAAAATAGAAAAAGGATGAGGCCTCAAACCAAGATTGACAAGTGATCAAAAGACCTGAAGAGGCCCACGGTTTGTAGCCACAGGACAATGCAATCAAAATGGTGAGAAATTGTCTTTACCCACTGGGATGGATAGTTGTGATAAAACAAGAGACAGATAAATAGCAAGAACTGGTAAGAATGTGGAGAAATGGAAGCCTTTACAAACTTCCAGTAGGACCATAAGTAGTCTAATCATTGGAAATCTGTCTGGAAGTTCCTTAGTGGGTAAACTTCAAGTTGCCATAGGACCCAGAAGGTCTAGTATACCCAAGGGAAGTGAAATATACATCAGAACAAAGACCCAAACAGAGAGAGTCATAATGGCACCATTTGCCATAGACAAAAGGACTGGAAACAAATAAAATGGCAATCAGCTAGTGAACGCATCCCAGCTGTTATAACCATGGAATCAATATTATCTGTGCATGAATAGAAATAGAGTACTAATACATGCTACAACATGGATGAACCATAAACAAGTAAGTTTTTATTTTATGAAACATCCAGAAGGGGCAATTCTAGGGAGATAGGTATAAATATCAATGGATGTTCAGGGCTGAGTAGCTAAGTAGTAAGGAAAACAAGGATAGATTTCCCTTGAAAGTTATGAGTATGTTCTAAAAGGGATCCTTGGGGATGTTTATATATGCGTTAAAAAAACCATAAAATTGTTTACTTGGGTGAATTTTATAGTCTATTAATATTCTAGTAAAACACTTCTTAAAAGAACTGGTTAAAAGATAATTACATGATTACAGGATAATTATGTATGTAAAGGCTAAATTCTTATCTGTGGAGTAATAAGCTGTAAAGCTAAAAGGGTGTAAGCACACACATACATGCATGCACATGTACACATATGTATACACACACACCCATATACACACACACACACACACACACACACACACACGGAGTCAGTGATGGGGAGTGTTTTATTGTCCTAGAAAAAGAAACAGAATCTGATAAATGCTGAAGACAGAGATGGATATGCTAAACAGTAGTGTCCATATGTTAAAGACATATAAAGAATTCTAGAAACAAAGACGAGAACGCACTTCATCCAAGCTCCACCTCTCCTAAAGGGAACATGAGCCTAAGAAGCAGAGTCAGGGCTTCACCAAAGAAACAAGAGCAATGCCAAGCAAGCCCTGTGCGCAGTAAATATCTGAATTTACATTACTAAGTAAAGAAGGAAAGTGACTGGCAATATTGCTCGTAGAGAAAAAGAAGGCACAGCATTAGGTAAATGGAGGCTGCCATAACAAACGTGAAAGAAATGCCAACGGTGTTTGAAAGGACAGCTTTGTTCCAAGGATTCTACAGGCTATGAACCTGTGAATCTAATCTGTGCAAACAACTGGAATGACTCTGGATCTTTGAGTACTGAACAATATATTCACTTCATTTTTAAAGATTATTTCATTTAGACTGTTGTGTGGGGAGCGGCTGTGTATACAAGTGCAGGTGCCTGTGGAGGCTATAAGAGGGTGCTATCTTTGTATATGGGTGTTGGCAATCTGAACTCAGTTCCTCATGCTTGTATGGCAGATATCATATTGACCGAGCTGTTTACTCCTGCCTCATGACAGCATTGAACAGTTCCAAGTCTTGATACACCTCTCTAGTATTTTAAAACCCTTTAAGGTAAAGAAAAAAAATATTAAATTGTAACTCCACCCTGGAGCTGAAGTTACAGACAGTTTGGAGCTGCCTCACTAGGGTGCTATGAAGTGGACTTAGGTCATGTGCAAGAGTAGTAAGAACCTCATAGCTGCTGAGCCGACTCTGCAGCCTGCCATTCAGATGACTTTTAAAAGATACTCTGAAGCAGAAACCGGCTTTCTTAAATACAATTTAGTACTAGGATGACAAAAACAAGATGATCCCAGGAGCTCACATGTCAGCTAGTTTTATGGAATCCTTGAGGTCCTGGTTCAGTTGGAGATTCTGTCTCAAAAAATGAGGTGAAAAGTAATAGAAGAGAAATTATGCTGACTGTTAGCTTCCTTCACACACAAGAAGGCACACTCAGGTGCAAATGTGCCTGCTCAAAAGGCTGTCATAGTTGTCATTTAAAAACAGTGCAGCTTTTTCCCTCCATATCTTGGTGAGACTGCAGTGGTAGCACACTCTTTTGAGCTTCACTGTAAGGCCCAAGGATGATAAGAAGAAAGATGATAGAAAGTCAGCCAAAAAAGACAAAGACACAGTAAATAAATCTGGTGGCAAGGCCAAAAGGAAGTAGTCCTAAGGCAAAGCTAGGGGTAAGCTGAACAGTCTCGTCTTGTTTGACAAAGCTCCATACAATGAACTCCGTAAGGAAGTTCCTAACTCTAAGTTTATTACTCTAGCCGTGGTCTCTGGGAGACTGAAGATTCCCAGTTCCTTGGTCAGGAGATACTTAGTGGAGGACTCAGCAAGCTGGCTTCAAAGCACAGAGCCCAAAGTCATTTACACCAGAAACACAAAGGGTGGAGATGCCCAGCTGCTCATGAACATGCATGAACAGGTTTAATCAGGTGTTCGTTTGGGAAAATAAAACTTTACTAAACAAATAAACAAACATGCAAACAAAAAACTAAACAACTGAGGGAAAATGTCAAAACTAATTCTGAAAAGAGGAAATAACAACATAAAATCATCTATTAGTACAATATCATTAAAATGGATTTTATAATTCAAAAAAAAATGAGATAGGAGGGTGAAGAAGGGAAATAATGACATTAAAACTGGTCATACAAGGAAAAAAACAAGAGATGCCAAAGTTTCCTAGATATTAATACTTAACATATTGGTTCTGAGTGTATTTATGGAGGGGACCATTAGACACTAACTATAGCTAAACACAGAAGTGAGTATTTACAAATTTAAGCATCACTAGACATAAAATGCTAAGCATTTAAATATTAACCTATACACCAAAAGATGGATGATAAAAAGTAATCATAGAATCAGGGAAAAACTGTAATAATAATGAAGAAGTACAGATGGGGTTATATGCAATATAAATGAACACAATCAGCTAAAGAATCTATAAAATGGCAAAGAATGTTCAGCTCTATTACAAAACAAAATTAATGCCAGATTAATATTTTTATACAAAATAAACAGGACAACAAAATATATTTTAAGAAAATTTCTAAAATATGCTGAGTTCAATTTATAATGATAATAGCTAACATTTACAAAGAGCTCCAACTTTTTATGGGTAAAATGTAAGGGAAACAGTAACAACTATCCAGTGTTTCAAGGGAGCCTCTAAATCAGTGGTTCTCGGCCTCCCAAAAGCCATGACACTTTAGTACACTTCCTTGTTGTGGTGATCCTAAAACATGTAATTATTTTTGTTGCTGCTTCATAGCTGTAATTTTGCTGCTGTTATGAGTCATAATATCAAATGTGCAGGATATCTGATATTCAGCCTCTGTAGGGGTCCTGATCCGCACGTTGAGAAGTATGGGTCTAAATATGTTGAATGTCTAGCAGCAGATCAAGATCCAAATGAAACTTAGAATAGAGACTATTTAAATTTAAGGGATATTTGATTATGACATGCAAAAAATGTCATGAATAAGCCTGAAAATATAAAAGCAGATTAAAGACAAAAATCATTATAACAAATAAAGCTATGCTATAAATGTGTGTGTGTGTGTTTTTTAAATTATGCTTTCCTAATGTGAGAAGCATGATGAAAAATGAGCTCATAAAACAATGAAATAGCAAGAGGATATTTAATGAATTGATGAGTCTAAAAATAATGCTTTGAAAAAAATATACCAACAACAGCAAGATCAGAAGTTAGAAGGACAATACCTTGCAAGGTATATAAAATAATTAATGCCAATCTCTTTACTACCAGTCTCTAGACATGAATAAAGATATGTGTGTGGGGATGGAGGGATTGTTCAATGGCTAAAAACACCTACTAGTCAGAACCTAAGTTGGGTTCTGATCACCTATATCTCTACAGGCAAATTCACTCACACGCACATGCCTACACACAATGACCCTTACATGCTCATAATTTCAAAACTGAGTAAATCTTTTAGAAAGAATTGATTTTGCTCTAAAGCATGGACCACAGTAAGAATCATTTGCAAAGAAACAGATTGTTAGGGAAAAAAGACAATCTCTGTTTCTTGTAACATGTAACATAGCTAACTACTTGTCATCTTATCCCTAGTCAGCTAAGTTTGATCTGTACCTAACTGAACGTTTCACATGGACGTCAAAGACAACCGGATACAATTGCATTAAATTACTTTTGGAGAGAGCTTTATATTTCCTCTCAAGTTTTACAGTAAACTTTTTCTGACCACTATGCCTAGGATTAGAAATTCTATTAGCAAGAATCCATAGTTCAATGGTTATAATTATTAAGATGTGGGGTTGGTTATAGCTACTGTCATTTTTTTTAAAATTAACTATTATTGGGACTCAGAAATGCTCATTTGTTTATGTGATACCTTCAGTTAGTTCAGGACTACAACAGCTAAGGCAAGGAGCCATGCCTGAGACTACATGTATTCTTAAGAAGTGCAAAGTCTGGCCATCCAGGCTTTTACAGAGAGGGTTAGCTGATACCGTCCATAAAACATCACACGTGACTGGACAAAGATGATTTCTGCACAAGTGGATTTGGGGGAAGCTGTCTATCTAGAAAACAATTTTAGTAGTATAACAATGATTGAATAAATAATTAAATAGTTATACAATGTACATTGTACATATTTAACATATTTTATGTAAATATATTTTAGTATGTACCATACTATGAAAATTATAGTATGGTAAAGATACATTTTGGTAAAAGTTTTTAAAGTAGAATCTAAGATACATTAATATTAAAAAAATCATGTTAAAAACATAGATCTGAACTAATAGATAAATGTATTTTTTAAAAATTACTTCTTGATCTAAAAAATTTTCCATTTTATTTATTTCATAGGTTTTTCTACTATGAAAATATTTACTTTAAATTCTCAAAAAAGGAAAGGAAGTATCAAAAACTAATTACATTAAAAACATAGCTAAATTATTCATCTCTTTTGATAGTTATTTATACAGCAAGAAGTCTTTAGGGATAAAAATTAAAATTATCAAAAGGAAATAATATATATTTACAGGACTGCCTACAAATGAAAGTGTATATATTTAAAACTATCATTAACACAGTTAAAGGACCTCCTAGGGAAAATGACAATACAGAATACCACAGACATGAGATGACATTTGCATACTCATGATAGAAGTGTGTGGGCATACTTGTTCTGGGGGGATAATTAGGAAAGACGATCATGAGCTTTACAAATGTTCATATCTGCTCAATAAACAGTAGGTTTGCCTCAAATAAATGCACTACTACTCATTCCAAGATTCATGTGCAAAATGCTTAACCCCTGAGTATTAAAGGTTCTATCTGGAATGTACCCTAAAAGCCCACATATGGTCCCCAGTGTGTTGCTATTGAGAGGTGGTAGAACCCTTAACAGGTGAGCCTGAGGAGAAGTCTTCTTATCACTGTGAGCACATCCTTACAGATCACTGTGGGATTTTAGTCTCTTTCTGCCTTAGAGCCGTGAGGTGAGCAGTTTTACTCCACTACACCATATACCAAAATGTGCTGGCTCAATGAAGGCCCAAGGCAGCCAGGCCAACCAGTCATCAGCTGAAACCTCCAAAACCATGAGCTGAAATCAACCTTTCTGTTGATTATTTCAGATATCTATTATAGTAATTGAAAGCTATGACAAGGGGCTGTTATTGTAGCAAAGTATCTTAAACTGCCCCTCAATATAGTAAAAGATTTTGGTATATCCTAAAAGAGAGTACCATAAAATCCTGTGGAAGCTGTGCAAGTTGTGACATTTAAAAAAATAACATGCTAAATTCTCTCAACAGAATATTAACTAAAACGAAATCATTAACCAATATTTAAAACTGGAAGCTTTATCTATCACCTATCTATATATCTATCTATTACCTATCTATATATCTATCTATTACCTATCTATATATCT
>JADRCD010244205.1:0-21767 GCA_019843815.1 Montemys delectorum | reverse complement strand
ACCTATCTATATATCTATCTATTACCTATCTATATATCTATCTATTATCTATCTACTTACCTGTCCACCTATCTATATCTACCACCATCTGTCTATCTTATCTATCTATAAAAACACATACATATATACATCTATCTAAAAAGACACATATCAAAATATTAAATTCTTTTCTTCAGTCTTGGAAATACAGGCCTCTTAAATACTTTTCTATGTTCTTGTGCTTCCTAAATTTTCCAAAGGGAAAGTGGCTATCTGTCTCTATGTGAAACTACAATCTGCTTATTTTAAACAATGAATATGGTAGAGTTACCTGTTGGAATACACAGATAAGGTCTACATGGAAGGACATAGTTTGGTTGAATTGTTAGGATTTTAGCTCAGCACGTCTTTAAATGATTTATACAGAGACACTGGTACTTATTGAGTAGTCAATAATTCCCAGACCTGAATTTACATGTGATTCAAAGACAGTGTCTCAAAATGGTCCATCAGTGGCTCAATTTGAAAGTCAGAGACAGGGTTTCATACAGGACTTGGTGAAGAGGAAGGGTCGGTTTCAGTATCATAGGGCAAAATGCACTAGGACTCCAAATGCTAACTACCAAAGGCTATCCTTGTAGAATATAAACTAGCCAAAATGTACAATTATTTTGTAGATTGTAGAATATTCTGATATAGAGGATTTGTAGACTGTGAAGGGCATGCATGAGCCTTTGTCTTTTGTGCTCATACACTCTCCAGACTTTCCTATGCCCCACCATGAGCCAAGTCCATGGCAGATATAATGAATGCCTTAGGAGAGACTTCGGCATGAAACCTGTAGACCGAAAGGATTAGTTCACAGATATCCTGTTCAATCCTGTGTCACTTTGGTGGTTGGGGACAAATGAGGGATGAGCTTCAGTTTTATTTGGTACCTGCAATCAGGACATCTGTGCAGTCTAAAGAATTCAGGGGCCTCTTCTCACTGTGAGGATACTTTCTCGAGAAGGCTTTCTTTGTAGTAGAGTAAACTGACATCCTGATTATGAATTTTTAAATTTTTTATGTTATTTTTGTGTGTGTAAGGGTGTGCTATGGTGTGCTGCTAGAGGACAGAATTTATTTTCTCCTTCATATGAGTCCTAGGGATCAAACTCAGGTCATTATATTTAGCAGCAAGTGTATTTGCCTCTAAACCATCCCACTATGTCCTATAGTATAATCTTTAATCCTTTCTTAGCTACTCAATAGCTATGATAATCGGAAAGTTCTCCAAGTTTTCTATAGTTTGGACCCCTCATCCATATAACAGGGAAGAAAAAAGAAAGACACAAATTTATAGACTAGTGTTAAACAAGAGAATTTATGTAATTTCCCATATATAACAGTACTCAATGGATTGTAGCTTAAAGAGACTGGGAAAGGAGAAATTTACATGTAAATAAAGAAAATATTTAATAAAAAAATAAAGAACTGTACATCAGAAGATTTTTCAACAGTTTCACATTATCTCTATGTGTAGCTGTGTTTTGGGAACTCTCATCATATATTATAGTCACACATTAAAGTGTGGACACAATAAAGCTATTCTATAGTACCTAAAAAAAAAAAAAAGAAAGAAAAAGAACAGTCAACTACCAATGCAGCCAATTTAGAATATGCCCTCCCTTCCTGCCCGGTGTTCTCATCTCTAATGTGGGAGGGTTGCCTTCAATCATGTGTGAGGTTCCCTTGACCTCTAGCAATGGGTGACTCTTGGGTCTTGTAAAGACCTACTGCAAAATCGTGAAAGGCTGGAACAAGGACAGAGGAATTGCAGAAGGCAGAGCTGCATCTGCAGCGCCACCTAGCCTAATGTGTGCTGGCTCTCCACTTGTGCAGCTCCACCCCACAAGAGCATCTTCTTCTTTCTACTTTTTTTTTTTTTTAAGTATAATTACTGGAGCTTATGTTTCACAGTTAATGCTGTCAAGCCTTTTAAACTAATTGGTCTTTTATAGAAAATTTAACTGAAAATTAACACATTTTTTAATAACATTGCCTTAACTTTAATGGCACTCTGCCTTTAGTCTATAATTGCACTAAAATTGTCATTTTCCATGTCATATCTGCCATTTTTTTTATATTTGCTGGTTTTCATGGTGTGGATTTTTTATTTTTAGTATTTTTTCTTTCATGAGCAATGAGAACGTTTCAATTATTTTCTCCTGGATCTGCCTTGCCTGGTGTAGCAGCAAGGAGTATGTTCTTGGGTCCAGCACAAGATCCCGCTGTTTGCTGCTCAGACACAACACTGCCGCTAGCCCATCTGCCTTGGCTGTACCTGTGGATGTCTGTCTGCTTGTGAGCAGAAGAAATGGGGGCTCTTGGATGAAGTATAAGAGGTGCATCACGGGCAGTAAAGAGCTGGCGTCTCTAGAATGGCAGTAGTTTCTCCTAGGCTGACAGTTCAGCCTTCAACACAAGGCTCACCCAGGGTTTGGCCCCTCAGGAAGTTACAGTATAGATAGAAAGCAGGTGGGGTGGATCCATGGTTCAGAGGAACAATTCTCCAGTCTTACTAACATAAATCTAGTTATTTCTGATACTGAAAGACCAGTTCCTATGAGACATGACAACACCAAAACATCTCTTCTGCAGACTTCTGACTCATCTATCCAATAGCTCCTGGGTCTTATTTCAGTAAACAGTGGTTCTAGACCTGTCTAATACTGCAACCCTTTAATACAGTACCTCATGTTTTAGGGACCGCTACCATAGAATTATTTCTATTACTACTTCCTAGCTGTAATTATGTTATGAATCATAATGTAAATATCTGGGTTTTCCAATTGTCATAGGCACCCCCTTTGATATAGTTGTTTGATCCCTGAAGGAGTCTCAACCCACAGGTTGAAAACTTCTGTTCTTAAGTATGTGTGCATGCATGTATTCAGGAGATAGAATGAGTAACCATGTATGGATATATATACATACATACATATATACATATACGTATATATGTATATAAATAACAAATCTACAGCTCTGTTGTCACATGTGCCTGCTTGTCGAAAGACGTTCATATTCCTTTGTACAAATAGTACAAAGACACAAGTAGTTGTTCCCATCATGCTTAATTAGAATTTGTTCTCAAGTGATTCCCAGACAATGGAAAAGATAAACAAGGGCTGGTGGTTATCAGATCCAGAAGCTTCAGGTCTACTTGACCCTGTGCCACACTGTCCCAGTTACTCCATGTGCTTAAAGTCTGTAGGTATTGTGATGGTGCTGATAGTTGGAGATTGTGGTTGGGTCTTACTTCTGCTCCTGCTTTTTGGAGGAAGCTCATTTTAACTCCTTCTAGCTATGGCTTTGGTAATTGACCAATCTGCAGTCTTTTTCATAAATGAAGGCTTCGATGAAATACAAAGAAATCACAAGTAACATTTTTGTCAAAGGGTCTGGATCTAATTGGGTGTGTTGAGCCAGAGCTCAACTGGAGTTGTTTTCATCCTAGACAACAGAGCAAAGTCTGGAATAATTTGGCTAGGATTTTGATTGATAACAGGAAAAGACACTGTCAGTGGGCCTGTCGATATGCCTTGTTCCAATATCGAAACCTGTTTCTCTCACACTGTGGTCTGAAAGATCAGACTGTGTTGTTGAAGTGTGTTACATAGTTCCAGGCCCTCAATAACTAATGCTGCTAAGAAGAAATGTGAAAAACAAGTACTAAGTTCCTGGAATGATTTTCTCTAGGCTAGAATGTAGGAACAATGCTGCTTACAGGCTATGACATCAGTATAGCACAAGCCACCATGTCACAGACACTTCAATTTGGTATCAAGAGAGACTGAGGATTGATGACCTTTAACAATAGTGATTAGTAATCAGTTCATTTCAACTTCTCACCTAAGTTTCTGAGAAGTGACTCCCTAGCGATGCTATTCAACGGTTCGTCTTATAACTTATATGCAGGTATGCCCTGATTCCACACTGTTATACGCGCCACCTCCAGGCTGTCAATCATGCGTCCCTTTGTGCAGAAGCTTCTTCAATCCCATCAGCTTCAGATTGTCCCTGGCTTCACAGGTGCTTGGCCTGCTCCTTTGTACAGCTTCACTAGTTCAGAATTCTCAGGAATTTATAAAAACACACCCTTTATAAATGATGTATCTGATCCTACCTGGAGCACGCTGACTATCTGCCTAGAAATACAAATGTTATAAATTTGAGTTTTAAAAAGCTCTTAACGGTATTTTCTCTTCTGAAAAACAAAAATCCCATAAATAGCGTACTTGTATTTCAGTAAGATCAGAGTTCTAAACTCTCTGAAATTAGGATCAGAGTTAAAGTGACATTTCTAAAGAGACAAGATCTGGCCTCCTACTGAGAGCCTGGGGCTTTACTGAACACAATCATGCAGTGTCTGTTGTTCTTTCCAACCTGCTCAAGAGTTTGTATAAACTGGGGCAATATTGGCAGCAGCTCTAAGGTCGGCCACAGTACCCCAGGAAAGCAGGAAGACCCTCTATAGGGCCCAATGACTCTAGTTACTGACTATAAGAGTCACCAATCAACCTTAACTCGGGTGATGTTATTTCATAATTATTTTTAAAACCATAATTCTAATATTTCACTAAGATATACTTATATTTGCACTATGTTCAGTAATATAGAATAAACTAAAGTCATCTCTGAAAGCCTCATGTCTTCATCTTTCCTCACACAGTAATCCTTCGGGGATCCATTTTAATGAATGAGTATAATAATGCATAATTAGCATATAAGTTGCTTAACACAAGAGAATGACCTTTTTGAGCAATGTGAGAATATGTATGGAAAAACACCCTCCAAGCTATGTTTGCAGTTTAACATGCTCAATAAAACTCTCTTCCATGGCTTCAGCAACAGTCGGTTTTTATTCGGGCCCACACCCCTATTTTCACAAACTGTATTTTACTATTGCAAAATGAAGAGCATTGTCTATCAGGTAAAGAAAGGTATATTGGGAAGACTATTGCAAAAGGAAGAGCATTGTCTATCAGGTAAAGAAAGGTACTATTGGGAAGGACCCCCTCCCAGTACCTGCTGTGGCCTGTTCTGAACAGTTACCACTGTCTGCTGCAGTGAATGCTACTGCCACTGTGCTGGAATGTGCTTTCTTAATTGCTGCTTATTTGGAGGGGGTCACAGAAAGGGCGGCAAAAAGGCTTGACCACTTGATACACGTCAAGTTACTAAGGGAAACAACTGCTTTTGATGTCTCAGTCAACAACTCCTCTTTACCATCATTCTCTCTCTGCTCTCTAGCTTGGAAGAGCCCTGTGCCTGGTCCTCATCCAAGGTCTAGTCTTTTAGTGACAGGCAAGGACTTTGGTGTCACCCTTGGCACACTGTCCTTTCTGCTTTCTGTCCACCTTCAGGCGATTCCCAAATGTTCCCCTCTTACCAATGAATGCTCAGACCCACCCACCTGCCTGCATCACTATCAGAACTACCCTCCTTCCCGGTAGAAGAGATGCTCACATGGACACCCTCAATCTTGCCTGACCAAGACATCCCCACCTCACAAGAAAAGGCAAGTGCTTCAGACATGAACCTGACCACTCTTCAATATTTAGTGCAAAGACTCATGAACATAGTTTTCAATGTCTTCGCTGTCCTTTCCTCATTCTGTTTCAGTTTCCTTTGTCTTCCTTGAGAGGGTCTCACATCTTGGTATGAAGTATTTATTTCCTTAAGTGGTGTTTCTCTTATCCTCCAAACCAGGCCATTGCTTTCCATGTCTTCTTTGCATGTTGTGGAATTTATAATATTTACTTGTGTGACTGATAAATATTGGTATCCTTTCTCAACAGAAACATTCATGAACTTCTGCCCTTTTCCATGCACAGCTTAAGTTCCTGCCAGAATCTCCTACTTTGAAGACAGTCCATGGGTGTGTATCCCACCCCTTGAGCGGAGGGAAAGAAGATAGACAACTCACCGCGCTCATGAGTGAGTCCAGGACGCTGACGGCAAATGCTGTCCCACAAGCAAAGGGCTGTGTGAGGTACAGCTCTGTATCCGGGTCATCGTCATCGTCTTGGTCCAAAAACTGAACATTAGTATCATTCACTAGAAAAGGCATAAAATAAGAATTAGCTTTGAAGAGGGCTACACATGGGTTAGTGAAGCCAGAGAGAGTTAAGTGATTGAGTTAAAGACACTTAAGTTACTATAAAAGAAACAAGCATGGGGAAGCTGTTGATGGATCCTGGGGTTGGTGAGCACTGGGACTCAAATGGCCTGCTCCTACAGGATTCTTAACTTCTAAAACCTGGAGAGCAATGAGGTCAAGCAGGTTTGTTCCATGTCAACTGCTAAGGACTGGCAAATTGATAGTGTTGACCAGTCCATTGTTACAGTTTTAGAATCATGACCAAGAAACACCCTAGGGCATTTTTTGGCAGCCAAGTCCTCTGAGAGAGGGACATAGCCATGAGTAGCCATGCTGGGATGGTAAGGTTAGCCGCAAAGAAAGAAAACAACTTATTCAGAAAGAAAAGCAATGGATCAGAAGTGCAGCAAGGGCAAATAGCAAGCAGTTTACCCTCAGGTAGGACCTATAGATAGCCCCAAGGATTGACCTGTGTAGTGTCTGGTGTGCCTCTTCTCCAAACTCAGGCCCATGCTCAGTGGGTGCTACTCAACACCTGGGAATGGATCCTGGATGCCTCCTGCTGTTTTCTGACTCTCTCTGCAAATCTCCCCACACTCTGCTTCCCCTTCTAAACATCTCTGTCTCTTCTGTGTTCTAGAAGATGTGGCCAGGGTAAGATGTCTTCCTTCATTGTCATCTGAGGAGCCCCCAAGGACTCCTCCTGCATACACACCCATAGACTGATGAGTTGTGCTTTAATTTATAAAATGGGTGATAAGTAAGATGTCTTTAACTTATAAAAAATTAAATGATAAGTGAACTTCTATTCCTATCTTGGCTTCATAAATGATCAATTTTGAATTGTAATAGGGGGAAGTGTGGGGAGTTGAGGAGAGGTACACTTGTGATTTCTGGAATAATTAAGGTAGTTTTAGGAAGAGAATAGATGAGGCTTCCTTTCTGTGTCTTTTTCCGAATCTATCTGCAGCTAATTTTCTTTCCTAGAGTTTATTGTTTTAATTTTTTAAAAGGACTTTCTTGACAACTTAAACCACCACCACCAACAACAATAACAACAAAAAACCTCTTTTGCTTATTGCATGAGTCACAATAAATGATAATGGGTTGAAAGGCTAGGCATGGAATTATTTTTAAATGACACCATCTTTTTTGTCACCCTGGAAAATGACTCTAGTGGAGGCAAATCTTTGCAGTGATTTTTCCAAATTTGATCACATTTAGGTCCCACTTGTATCAGCAGCAAGTGAATTGCAGGAGAGTGGGCAAAAGTCTCTAGTCTGGTTTTGTCACTAAGTTCTTTGACTAAGCATTTCATGATTCCCTCAGCCAAGTTGCTCTCACTGTAAAATGGGAAAGTTCTGCACTCTCTCAAGAAGTAGATCCGAGACTCCTCGGATACCAGATTAGATCCACGCTGTGCCCTGGATAAAGGGATGCTGGCATCTTGATTATCTAGCAATCCATGACATTATGGAAATGTCCAGCCTCTCCTGCTCCTCTCAGAATCACTAAAGGTTTACTTATAGACTCTCCAAATGGTTCTGTTCAATTGAATAATGATAAGCCCTAAGCTGTCTCCATATCTATTTCATATTCGACTAAAAGTATATGACCTGAACTGTAGCCTCACTTCATGTGGAAATGGTATAATACATTCTTATAATAAGTAGCTTGAGATTAGCCAATCACAAGTGGCTTTGTGTTCAAACTAAATTCGAATAAGACAAGCTCCACTGGTGGCCCACCCAGGCTGTCTCTCCATGTCTCATTTTCTTCTCTCATATTTCACTTCCTTTTTCTCTGGAGATGGATACACACACCCACACACACCCACACACCCACACACCCACACACCCACACACACACACACACACACACACCCACACACACACACACCCTGCTCTCATAGTAAAATAGGCCATGTGAAATAGGCCAAATATAAGGAACCATTTTGTTATGGGTCCCTGCCATACTCTAGAACTATAAATGAAGAAGATTAGGGTTTCTGAACCTGGCACTAGAGAGATGGCTCCATGACTAACAAAGAGCGCTTGCTGTTCTTGCAAAGAACTTGTGTAGGCTTCCTAGCATTCGCACAATAGCTCACCTGTAACTGTTGTTCCAAAGAATTCAACATACATTCCTGTCCTCTGCATACACACCAGACACATGTGATATGCAGGTAAACACTCACACATTTAAGAAGAAGAATAAATATAATATTTTTAAAAGATTTTAAAAACCTCTCCCTGTCTCTGTCTCTCTTTCTCCCCCTCTCTCTTCTTTACAGTGTCTCATATATCCCAGGTCTGTTTCAAACTTATTATATAGTGGAAGACTAGGGTGAACTTATGATATTTCCCCTTTGACCTTTGCAGTGTAGCAATTGTGGGTGTGGTACTGTGTGGGCAGTTTATAAAGTGCTAGGGATTGAACCCAGGGCTTTGTTAATGTTAGACAAGCATTCCATATCAACTAAACTAAGTCCCAGGTCTACAGCTGTATCTTCTGATATTCTAAAAGTATGTCATAATGATCACAGTATTTCTACTCTGGGAATCAGAAAAAGAGAGTACATGTATTACCATATGACTTTATTTGTTGACAGCAGCAGCTGATGGTGGTTGTACCATCATTTCAAGTGGAGCAGTGTCTCTTCCTTGTGTATAAGGAGATGGCTAAGAGGCAGCACTACTTTTGTGTGGCCCCAAGTAAAAGAAAAAACTATGGCTGTCCAGTGATCTAAGGATATAGGCTATTGGAAGAAAATGTCAAGGTGAGAATCACGTTTCAGTGAAAAGCTTACCTATTGCTCTGGGATCACCAGTCTTAGAAAAATAACAGCTCAAGTCACCCATGCCCATTTCCCAGAACAGCAACTACATAGGTCATAATGTGCACCATTCCCAATAAGCAATTACATAATGGACGACATTGCCCCACAATGCAGGTGATCAAATATAGCTGTGAAATAGCATGCTAAATGGCTTCAAACAAAGGGTTTTTTCTCATGGAAATGTCAGGAGCCTTTATCATGGAAATATTGGGATGGATGAGGACAGTCTTAAAATGTGTTTGGCCTGGGTTGCCTCTGTGTCTTTGTGTGTGTTCGTGTATGTATGGGTTCATGTGTGTATGCATGTGGAAAGTAGAGGTTAACATGAGTTGTCTTCCTCAGTCACTTTCTACATTATTTTCTGAGACAGGGGCTCTCAACTAAGTTTTGGGCTCACCAATTCAGCTAGATTACCTGGCCAGCAAGCCTCAGGGATCCTTCCATCTCTGTCTTCGAAGACTTTCGGAATGATAAGATATACCTTGCCAAGATCAGCTTGGATGTGGATGCTGGGGATCAGCACTCAGGGCCTCATAATTGTGCAGCAAGCAATTTACCCCATGCCCATCTCTCCTGCCCCACCTCTGTGTCCTTTAAGGGGCATATGACTGGGGCAATACAATGGAGCACGCATCCCAGGGCAGGTGAGAAAGGTTAAATATTTGCAGGGGTGAAGTGGGAGGAGGCTTGGTATGAGGAGTGTGGTGTGGTTCCTAGAGAAACTAGCCTTAAAAATAGGAAGAAGAAGTAGTCTGAACTCTTAAAACTTGGAGGGAAAAAAAAAATCTGGTGCGGAAGAGGGTTAGGAGACTCAATAACCAAATTACTGCCCTGTATCTGGAGTCTTAAGCTTTTTGCTTTTCCTTTTCCTGTAATCAAAAATCAGGATATTCTAATCAGTTAATAGCACACAGACTCTAAATGAAAAGAGAAATTCTTGGCATGGGTGCTTTCAAAAGCTGCTATAGGTATCTGTGTTGGAGATGGTCAGTGAATTTTCAAAACAGTTGTCTGGGGTACATGAGCTTCCTTGGTCTTTTATGGCCCTATGGTTCTAGGAAGAACGATGAAGAAACCCAGGCTTTTAGCTAACAACACTAAACATGAAAAAGACACCTTTCCTATTGTTGAAAACAGTGTGATACTCCCTGACCTGAGTGAATTTGTCCAGATAAATAGCTCTGTCTAACAACAACGCAGGGCTGCATGGTGGACAATTTATTCCTTGGTTTCTAGACACCTCACAAGCAAGATTACTGTGTTAAAAGCCTCCTCTCTTATTTTGAAATATATTTGAGGGCCAAGAAAATGGAGTGTTCATTTCATTTGTGAGTCCTGTGAAGGCAGGTGCTCCCCACCCCTCCTCTTGTGTCTCTGCCATGAAGCCCTTTGCTGTGTCTATTTAGAAGATCAATCTCCAGTTGTGAGACCTGCTGCTGATGGGTGCCCTTCGTGGGTTATTAACCAAGTCATGGGGAACCATGGAGGGGTCTGACAAATGCAGTCATGACCAGGGGCCTTTCTCTTTGAGATAAATCCACTGTGAGCCTCCTAGTGAGAGCTTTGGGCCAGCAGGGCGGGGGTCAGAGTATAGAGCTACCAGCCTGTTCTGCACCCTTCTTGGAATCTGGCTTAAGTAAGAAAAGATCCCCTGGGAACAGGCTGCTTTTTTATGGCTTCAGAAGCAGAACTTCTGAGAGAGGGCCTAGTAGGGGGGAAAAAAAGCAAATAAAATCAGAATAAAGAAAAATAAACAGCTGGAGGGAAGGCACTGTCTAGGATTTCTTATCTTAAAATTTTTATATTTCTCCTTTGACTTCCTCTGAGAGCTGTGAAGACATGTCAGTCAAACTGACAGCACCTTGGAAGAGGAAAGCCGGGAGGAGGCAGGGGAGAGCGGGCACGTGGGGGATTTAAAAGAAAGAGAGAGAGAAAAGCTTGGGCCACAGAAAATGAATTAGAGCAGAGATGCTTTGGCAGCTACTGCCAGGTCAGGTGGGTGTGATCAAAGGTTTACTGATGCTGTATGGGGAAAAAAATCATTAAGAAAGGCCAGAACAAGACAGTCGATTCCAACCAGAGCCACAAATAAAACACATTCAAAGCAGTGCCATGGGGTAGCCTTTCTGTTACAGCCAGCGAAATGGAAGGGGTGGTGGGGGGAGCCAATGAGAGTTGGAAACACCAAGATCAGAACAAAAGAAAATACTGATGTCAAGGAAGACAAGCACTTCTTACCCAACTCCGTTATCATTAGAATGTGCGTCCCACTGTTTTTTTCCTGATTGACTGATACCAAAGGCAACTTGCCCGGCTTAGCTAATTGGATACAGCATTTAAGGGTCCAGGGAAAGGGAGTGGAGGAAAGTACAGAAAAGAAGAAAAAAGTGAGGGAAAAACAGAGGCAGCATTCTCAAGCTAAGCTACCTGGACAATAGAGAGTATGTATTGTCTCAGGGGGAAGAGCCATTCAGTAGTTTTTTGTTTTTGTTTTTTTAACTTCACACAGACTACCAGAGAATGGCATTGGCATGTCAGAAGTTGTATTCTATTGGCTACAGATTACAGCATTCAAATCCCGGAAATCCCCACCCCATTCATTTATTGAAAATGACCTTTGGTGAGAATCTCAACTGGGACAGGGTCAAGGTGGGGTTGCTACATAGCAGAGCAAATAGACATGTGACCCTGATCTCAAAGGGGATCCATTCTCAGGTGGGGTGGGCTTAGACCCAAGATTCTGAGTGGGGTTGCAACTGTAGGAGCCTTTGAAACAACACTCAGAAGAGGCGCCTTCAAGAAGAAGCCACCTGAAGAATTCATGCTTCTTTTCTTTCCCCTTCCCAAATGGATGCCCCAGTTTCAAAGCCATTCTCATGCTCCTTTGAAAACAGGAACTAGCAGGAAGGAAACTGTCTATTTGTCTTTTGAGAAAGATAGAACAGTTTTTCCTTCAAATAACCTGCTGTATCTCTACTCAAACCTTACCTTCACTATTCTACCCCAAGTCCCACAGCAACCTACGATGCCTAAAAAAGCTAAAGATCAGACCAAACTCCTTATATCCTCCATGGTCTCAAAGACAGAGCACCCACCCACTGAGCTACAGTGACCCCCCTACCGAGTTCCGTGATGATGGGAATGTTGACCCCGGTTGTGATGGACGGCTGCCGTAACATCCCATGCACTGGGCTATTGTCAGGTGATGATCTGTCCATTCCAGGAGGTGTGAATCCTAGTGGGGAGAAATTGAGGAGTAGAAAATGTGGAATTGATAAAAAGTATAGTATACATACAAAACCCTTGAAATGCAATGTACACGTTATTGACAGGTGACCAAGTAACACAGGATTAACTCAGCAAGTGTTTTTGTTGTTTGTTTTTTTAGGACTTTATAGAGAAACCATTTGAAGCAGTTCTTACTGTGATACCTTCCTAAAACTCCCGACCATATCAATGTTTATACTGCTTACCGTTTCCCCTCTCCTGTCAAATAGTTAGCACTGTGCCTAGTTGCCCTTAGGTAGGAAGGACTATCTGACATACAACGTGTTCTTGCTAATAAAAAGTGAACAAAGAAGCCCACATCATTTCTGGTATATGACTTTGTCTTGTCCTTCTCTTCCCAAACCACACCTAATATGGAGACGTGGGTCACTATGGAGACGTAGTCCAGACAGCTGCCCTGACTCATAAACCATTCAAAGTAAAAGAGAATGATGGACTGTTTTAAACCACGGAAATGTTTTATTGGTTGTTACGGAAGCCTATCTAAACTTATTCTGCCTATTCTCTAAAGCCAGCTGATTGCATGTCCTTCTGCTTAGTGAGGAAGTTCAGCCTGGAGGCTTTCAACAATTGTTCTTTGTTTTTAAAAAGAAATGCATAGAAAGACATCTCTTTTGATTCCCCCAGGACATTGTTTCATTGGCTTGCAGAACCTACACCCAGGACATCCATCTTTGAACTAGGTGTAAGTAACAAAAGCCACTTGTTAATACCATCTGAACTAAGTACTAGAACTATCCTTGAATTCTGAGGTAACTAACCCAGCGCTACTGAGAAATCATGCGATTTATGAAAAAAAGATTTAAGATTTGGGATGCCAGGCCTAGTAATGATGAGACTTCTCCAGCCAAGTGTTCTGTTAAGGATTCAGGCAAAGACACACAAAGACAGCAAAGTTCTCTGTATCATGCCTGCGTTGGTTAGAAAATCATTTTCCAACTAAAGCACACAGCAACTGCGGCTGTCAGCCTTGTGCTGCTGTTCATTTTGGTGTGATTTCTGTTTTTCATCTTATTTAATTAAAAAACGTTCTTAGAGAGATAAGATATGACCATGGTTAGTCTGGAACTCATTATGTATACCAGGCTCACCTTGAACTCACAAAGATCCACCCACTCCTGCCTCCTGTGCATTTGGATTAAAGGTGTGCAATACCATGTCTGACTCCTTAGTTTCTCATCTCGTTTTGGGCTTACCAATGGATGAGAGAATCAAAAGTACAAGGAGACTTGGCTTCATTTCCAAATCGGAGTTCCAAATTGATCAACGGACCACATTTTGCAGACAGTTACCATTTAGTAATTTGACAAAGGCTGGGCTGATGCTGCCTTTCATTTGGGGATGTCTAGTGCTCAGTAATTGTATATCCATTGGAAGGTTCATAAGCACAAAGTACCAGAGACATGTAAGAGACCTTCTCATTTCCTGTTCTCCTTTATATAAATATTCTACAAAGGGCTATACTTTCAAGAAGAACAAAAATATTACTTAGTTTCCAATCCCTGATTGCACCTAATTTTTTTTTTGTAATATTACTACTCCTCATACAGACCAACTCATGTTCAGTGAGTTAATGTTCATTCTTCCTCCTAAACTTTGGAATCTGTCTGTTTTTCAGCCAACCGCATAACCAGGAGCATGAATTTTAAATGGTAGCTGTTTCCTTCCCTTTGAACAGTGAAGGGGAAGAAATAAACTGTTCTCATCAGAAGTTGCATTCAAAAGCATGAAAAATTGCAAGTGACAGCTGTGCAGATTCAGTGGATGTGACGTTTTTTGAATTTCTTCAACTTGACAAGTAAACACCTTACATCGGTAATGCTATATGCATAATACATGGCCTGTATTTTGACAGCCATCATCAAATGCTGACTTGAGAAAATATGGGTGTGCTCCTCAAAGAGTAGAACTCATAAAGCAGGCAGAGATACAGGTCATACAGTATTAGGAAAGCTGTATTTTGTTGAGGTGCCTGTAATAAGCCAAAACATCCTTTTATTTTATCTTATTTAAAGATTCTGGTTTTTTGTTTTTGGTTTTTTTTTTTTTTTTTTTTTTCAGCTGTGGAAAGACTCCGTTCCTTTGCATGAAACCTTCATTTAGAAACGGAATACTTATTTTCCAAGGCCTCTTACACTTGGCTTACATTCCATTTCTTCTACACTCTCCAAGGCTGGTTCCATCAGTGTCTGCAATTTACAAAGTGTAATGAGTAGACAGATGCTCTTCCACTGAAGGTCTGTCATTTTCTTCACATGTGACCCCAAGAATAGGATATTAATGTTAGCAAGAGAGCTTCAGGCAGACCACACCTCCTCCTATTTTGCTACTTTTCATCCCTCACATTTTAAAGGGGTAGAACAAAATTTTAAAAGTATAGATTTTTTTTCCCTTTGTCTCATATAGCTGTACCAGTAATCAGACTTGATTGACATTGGTTTTCCCCCTTAGGGGCCCTAATATAGAAGACTATGATCTGAAATGCCAGGGTAATACAGACTTCCTAAATGAGCTTGAAGAGGAGAGAAATCCAGGTGATTGCACCTGAAGGAATGAGACAGGAGGATGACTTCCGGTGTGCTCATCAGGTCATGGTTGACCAAGAAGCAGGTCTTAACAATGTTTAGGCCTCCACCTTTTTGTCCTTGGGGTCCCTTTCCATCTTTACATAGAACAACACTGGTGTTCTGTATGTGCAAGCCTGGCCATGTGGTATATAGACCAGGAACCTTCAGCCAGAGACCAGAAAAACTAGGAAATGCTCCAGCATGGGAGACAGCCTTTTCTTTTGCCAAAAGAAAGTATTAAGAATATCGGTGTTAGCCCGGGCGGTGGTGGCGCACATCTTTAATCCCAGCACTTGGGAGGCAGAGGCAGGCGGATTTCTGAGTTCGAGGCCAGCCTGGTCTACAGAGTGAGTTCTAGGACAGCCAGGGCTATACAGAGAAACTCTGTCTCGAAAAACCTAAAAAAAAACAAAAAACAAAAAAAAAAAAGACTATCGGTGTTATAAGAAACCTCACTTTGAAAAGGTTCAAGCTGAATTTGTGGCTTGCCTAAGTTTTTGCTTAGGCTCTAATCCTATAATATGTTACACTATGCTCCATGGAGTTAGAAATCCTTTCCCCAGACTATCTCTTCTCCTTCCAAGGGAGTTCCCTGTTCTGAATCCCAGTGGTGGCTGTGACTGGCATGCATCTCTGTTATTCACTTACCAGCAAGCAACCACCACCTTAACTGGCACTCTCTCAGGCTGGACGTTCACATTTCATGGACAGTAGGAAGAGTATTAGGCCAGGGAATTTCCTGCTTAGGTGAGCTTCCAGCTTATGTACAACAGGCTTGACTTGTATAAATAAATAAATAAATAAATAAATAAATAAATAAATAAATAAATGGGACTAGTTAAGAAAATCGACTTGAAGCTGGAAGTTACAGGTGCAAATTCTCATATTTTCTTTCTCCAGGGCCTGTTGAGTTTTTAAAAATATTTTTACTGGGTTATTTTGTTATCTGGCTAGTCCAGTCCATACATGCAAGTTTTATTACTTTCCCCAGTACATTTCTTATCTCCTGATGCTTCTCCATCCCATTCTAGGATTCATGACTTTTGGTTTTATTTTGTGATCAATTTTGTCTAACCAGGGCCATCTGCATGACTCTTGGATTAGGACTGTCCGTTGGAGTTTAGTTGGGTTATCAGGGGTTACATGACTAAGGCTATGTTTCCTCTTCTCATTGGATCCACCAGAAGTGGGTAATTTAATATTGAGGTAGAGCCCCAAGCCCCTCCTCCATCCATGCCTGACTGTTGACTGGTCCATTCTTATATAGACTCAGCATAGGCATCTGCCCCCATTGTGAATCTGGGACTGCAATGGCCTCATTTTGCAGAACTAACCAAGATGTTAGTGCTTGGCCTTTCTTATTTTCAGTCTCTCCCATTCTTTCTGTCCCCTCTTCCACAATGCCCTCTAAGCCTTAGAAAGCACCGTATATATAACTTGTGTGAGCCTTGTAGATATAAGTATGACGTATCCAGGATTCTCTCCAAGTCTCTAATTCGTCATCTAAAAACTAGAACTGTCCTTGCACAGGGAATCTGTAAGGCTAAAGTGAAATGTGCCACAGCTAGGATGAAACAAACACTCAGAGATGCTGTCCACCAAAGACTACATTACACGACGCACTCAACAAATACTGCTAGAGAGGTCCAGCTCCCGTCAAGACCCTTTCTGCTGGGGAAAGAACTGAAAACCGTTTGATAGATTTTCTAAAAAAGAATTTTTCACAAAGAAATTGTCTTAGAATATTAATGAGAAGCCAAGAATCACAGCAGACTTTGTTGTTGTTGTTGTTGTTGTTGTTGTTAGATATTTTCTTTATTTACATTTCAAATAATATCTCCTTTCCCGGCTTCCCCTCTGGGGAAAAAAAAAAAAAACCTGTTCCCTCCCCCCCACACTCCCTGCTCACCAACCCACCCTCTCCCACTTCCTGGCCCTGGCATTCTCCTAAACTGGGGCATAGAGCCTTCACAGGACCAAGGGCCTCTCCTCCCATTGATGACTGACTAGGCCATCTTCTACAGCAGATGTTTTAAATAGATCATTCCTGTAATAGTGATGATGGTGGTGGTGGTGGTGATGATGATGATGATAAGTAATAATAATAATAATAATAATAATAATAATAATACAGCTAGAAGCATCTCAGGAAGGAATTTAGACACTACGTACTCTGGGATTTTCTTCAGGTTTATAGGAAACTGGTGGCTAGTGTTCACACAGGAAAGGTTCTCAATTCCAAATAGCAACTGTAGACCCTTACTAGAACCTTCTCTTTTCTAGATCTGATTTCTAGTCCCCCTAAATAGCTGGAAGTCATTTGCTTCTTGGCACTCCTGAAACTGTTATCACCATTCTGTGTTTCTTTCTGGCATCTGTGTTCTGGCTAAATCATCCCTGCTGGATTAAGCTGAGCAGGGCCAGTTGCAGCTGACCTTCTCTGGATATTGGTTGTTTCATAGGCTGGACAAGTGAGACCTCTGGGAGAGGAGAGGAAGGGGAAGCATCAGCTAATGAGAAGTCCAGAGCATTGTACTTTAGTAAGGGTGGCTTGGAACAAAAGAATTTGACACAAGCACTTGGATGATTCCTGCTAAGAGCTAGGAGAAAAAACAGGAAAAAGTAACATCGACAATGTTTTCGCTGATGAAAAAAAGCTTTTCCGCTCTCATCTAAGGTGCAGGGAACATTGTGGAGGAAGTGGGGGAAAGACTGCAAAACCCAGAGGGTCAGGGAGGTCGCTGTGAGATTGTGTCTCCTGGTAATGTCAGAAGTTATACCCATGAAATCTCACCAATATGTCTACCCAAGTGTGGACTGAACAGAGATGGCACCAAGGGACAAGCCAAAGCATATAGGGACAAGCCCATGAGGCCTCACTCCTATGTAAAGAACTATGGGCAACTAAAGAAAGCTAGGAACATGAGAAGTAGCTCTCCCCAGAGAAAAGTACACCAGTTGGTTTCCAGTGCCAATGGCCAGCCCTACAAACATATATTCAGGTATCATTATACCAATTGAACTATATATTTAGGAATATATGTATATGCGTATGTGTATGTGTATATGATGCATGTAATGCATGTGATGTGATGCATGTGACGTGATGCATGTGATGTATGTGATATGTATGTGTATGTGAATATGTATGTGAATATGTATACATACATATGCATACAATAACACTATTTTTTTGAAAGGCCACGAATTTGAAGGCAAGTGGAAGAAGTATATATACATGGGAGGGCTTGGCGGGTAGAAAGACAAGGGAGAAATGTTATAATTAAATTACAATCTCTAAAACTTATAAAATTTCCCTTGAGTTAAAAAAGAAGTAGATACATTGAACAAAAAACACTTCCTGTTTGGAGAAGTTTACCAACTGTATATTTAGCCTTTTAACTAATCCAAACCCGTGAGTCCTTCCACCAATAACAAGCAGCTTGTGCTGCAGATCCAATATGGAAGAGGTGACTGGGTGCTGGGGACAGATTTGGTTGGTGACACTCCCAGCTCTGTCTCCTACTCTGGGCCCACTCTTAGCTTTTGCTCTTAGGAAAACCTGGTCAGCTAAAGGCCCACTTTATTTCTATAGACTTCTGCCTGGTTGAAGTCTGTGGCCTTAAAAAAAAAAAAAGTTGAATCTTTTTTTTTCCCCCCGAGACAAGATTTCTCTGTGTAGCCCTGGTTGTCTTAGAACTCACTCTGCAGCCTCCAACTCAGAAATCCGCCTGCCTCTGTCTCCCAAGTGCTAGGATTAAAAGTATGTGCAGCCACCACCGCCCAGCCTAGTTGAATCTTTCTTGAGAACTCTGTAACAAAGTATGTTTTTGATTAAAAGAGAAAGCCAACTAAATCAAAAAAAAAAAGAGAGAGAGAGAGAAAAGTTTCTGATTCCTGTTGTATTCATGCATGCTGGTTTCTGCTGCATCTAAGGGACCAGCTACCTAGGACACAGCCAAACTAGAAAACCAGAAAAAAGGACTGTGGGGCAATGCAGGCTGAATGTGCTAAAAAGGGGTGAAGGCTCAATGTCACACATTTATGGGGCTCAAAGCAAATGGAAGGATGCTATAGAGCCAAACTGATTAAGGAAACTGAGATTGATGGAAAGAGACCGAGATAGCACTGCAGGGGAAGGAGAAATTATGTTCTCATAACCTAGGTCTCAAGACCTCCCTAAACAAACACTGTTTTATTGAAGAGAAAGCTTGAGCCTAACCATGACCTGTAGAGAGGGTAGGCAGTGTGCCCAAGGGCATCCCATGTCTCTAGCAGATCTCAGATCTGAACCACACTGAATTCCCAGGGCTCCTTTAAGCCAACTCTTGCTTCGTACTGTGCACCAGACTATGCCAAAGGCAATTTCATGGCCACCTCATGTATTCCTCCTCACAGCTGTAGTAGTTGAGAGACAGGTTAACACTATCACTTTTAGAAAGTACTGAGAAACATGGAGAAGTTGCTGGAGTTTCCTCAGTGGAAAGTGACAGATCTGGGAACCACAGCCAGAATGCTGGACTTAGGGGTCCAAGCATTAACAACTAATCCAACCATGTGCTCCATGCCCTAGCTGTGTAAGGATAACTCCCCCAGTCTTGTTCCATCTCCATCCTCTCTCCCAACCCCTGGCAGGCAAGTTTGAGAGACAAGTCAGCCTAACTTTTTTTTTCATTGTTTTCACTTTTAAACAATAGCACACAACAACTGGGAGCCATTGCAGTCAGACTTAACCTGTTTCGGTAGAGCAGCCTGCACAGCTCTGTGTGCATAATATATACTTTATTACAGTACTTTTCCATGGGGGTAGCAAAAGTACTTTCTAAATCTTCCCTAGTTAAATCCCCAAGTCTTCCCAGGGAGAGAGCGAGATGGAAATTCTTATCAATCACCTCCCCTAGAATAGATGGAGAAGTGAGGGTAAGTGCTTCCCACACCCCCATGGATTTAACATAAAGGAATTGGCTCAAAGGGTGAGCCAAATTATCTTTTATTGTGTGCATATAAATGATGGTTAGAAATCCATATGCTACGTTAAACTAGGGAAATAAATTAGGCCCAGTCATGGAGGTTTGCTGAGACAGGTATTCAATATGAAGTTGTAAAAGGAAAGATCACCGTTAAAAATGATCTATAAAGACATGTTAAAAATCAAGAGAAACATCTCATGTTACATCATCTAGGAGATGAATTAGATTTCCTGTTAATGCCA
Organism: Montemys delectorum; assembly: GCA_019843815.1. Classification (NCBI taxonomy): domain Eukaryota; kingdom Metazoa; phylum Chordata; class Mammalia; order Rodentia; family Muridae; genus Montemys; species Montemys delectorum. The sequence goes on along the minus strand of JADRCD010244205.1, from coordinate 1,734 downwards.
GCAAGGAAAAAAAAAATCCCCAAACCAAATGTCAGACGAAGTGAGGATCAATAAAAATATTTTGATAAGTAAATGCAACAGTGCTATTTAACATATGATTGGCGGCTGCTGAAACATCAATTATCCAAATTTCCCATTGCTGCTTATGGGAAAATTATGCAGATTAGAACTTGATTAGGCTTATATCATGAGACTCAATTTAGACTTTTAATCTATTAAGCTCCAATAAATGAGGCATCTGAATAGCTCCCCTGAGCAACTACAGTAATAGCCACAGCAGTCATTTCTACAGTGTGTACGCCAACAAATTTATCAGCAGCCCAAGTAAAGAAAACTCCGTGCTGGGGAGGCACGGCTGCTTTCTAACTTGGACGGGCAAAAATAACCCATGCCTCTAGGGTTGGTTTGGGAAAGAGATTTTTAGGAAAAGCTACCAGAAAAATTGTATCAAAGAGAAGAAACTTACATTAACCTTGCAATAGACTAATATACTTTCTACAGGTTGGACTCTGTGGATTCTGATGCTGGAATCTGGTGTCAAGGATTTATGCAATTTTAAAAAGTTAAAAAGAGATAATTTCCACAGGTAAGAAGTTCTAACATTGCCCAAAGGGGACTCCGACTGATCACTTTCTGATTTGCAGGCATACACATAATATACAATTATCTACGTGTATATGCACATGTGCATGTGTGTATGAATGTGCCTGTGTGCATGTGTGTATATGGATTGTGTGCCTCTGTGTTATTCATGTGTGTGGGGATGCATATTCCTTTGTGTGGGTCCCTGAGTGTGGCAGTCAGAGGTTGATGCTAGGTGCCTTCCTCTGTTGCTCTTCATATTAACTTATGAAGGCAGGGTCTCTCAAGGAATATGGAGCAAACTGATTCAGCTAATTTGACTACTTCAGCTAGCCAGTTTGCCTGGATGATCCACACCCTTTGCTCTAAGCACTGTAATTACAGTTGGGCCACTTACTATGTGCAAGCTGGGAATCTGAACTCTAACCCTCATGTTTGGATGGCAAACAATTTACCCACAGAGCCAGCACCCCAGGCCTTCAGTGCCTTTACCATCTTCTACCAGAGGTTCTTAGGGAAGATAGAGTGAGCTTAAGTTGAAAAGCATAGGCCTTTGATGATGAGATCAGAATACCAAGGGACCCTCTTATTGGTCTTATAAACTCAGAGATCTGGTTGATTGCTATTTTTATACTATCCAGAGGGAGGACAAATTTGCCCACCTCGATATCTCCATACCATGAACTGATATAGAGAGGGATCCTCCTATGAGAAAGGAGCTGAAGAGAGCAGATACCCAACAGGTACCCACGGGCTCTCTTAGGTTGGCCAATCACTAGGTTTGTAATCTTGGACCCAATACTGTCTCTGCCCTGAGTCTCATGTTCTGTGTCTAAAGTGGTTAATTAGAGAACCCCAAGAAATCTTTTATCTCTAGTATAGAATGGTGGAGAGTCACTGCTGGGTAATGTGATGACTTAGGTCTCACAAAACCGTCTCTACCACCACACATACTCATACGTGTGCACACACAGACGCATGAAAAAGACACATGCAGGTACACACACACACACACACACACACACACACACACACACACACACACACCGAGTAAACAGCAGAGGACTATAAACTGGGGCTACAATATTCACTAGCATTCAGTAGACTACCGTGGGGTGAATGAGACAAGGAAAATTAATCAGGTGGTGAAAA
>JADRCD010244204.1:0-21762 GCA_019843815.1 Montemys delectorum | reverse complement strand
ACCTATCTATATATCTATCTATTACCTATCTATATATCTATCTATTATCTATCTACTTACCTGTCCACCTATCTATATCTACCACCATCTGTCTATCTTATCTATCTATAAAAACACATACATATATACATCTATCTAAAAAGACACATATCAAAATATTAAATTCTTTTCTTCAGTCTTGGGAATACAGGCCACTTAAATACTTTTCTATGTTCTTGTGCTTCCTAAATTTTCCAAAGGGAAAGTGGCTATCTGTCTCTATGTGAAACTACAATCTGCTTATTTTAAACAATGAATATGGTAGAGTTACCTGTTGGAATACACAGATAAGGTCTACATGGAAGGACATAGTTTGGTTGAATTGTTAGGATTTTACCTCAGCACGTCTTTAAATGATTTATACAAAGACACTGGTACTTATTGAGTAGTCAATAATTCCCAGACCTGAATTTACATGTGATTCAAAAACAGTGTCTCAAAATGGTCTATCAGTGGTTCAACTTGAAAGTCAGAGACAGGGTTTCATACAGGACTTGGTGAAGAGGAAGGGTCGGTTTCAGTATCATAGGGCAAAATGCAGTAGGACTCCAAATGCTAACTACCAAAGGCTATCCTTGTAGAATATAAACTAGCCAAAATGTACAATTATTTTGTAGATTGTAGAATATTCTGATATAGAGGATTTGTAGACTGTGAAGGGCATGCATGAGCCTTTGTCTTTTGTGCTCATACACTCTCCAGACTTTCCTATGCCCCACCATGAACCAAGTTCATGGCAGATGTAATGAATGCCTTAGGAGAGACTTCGGCATGAAACCTGTAGACTGAAAGGATTAGTTCACAGATATCTTGTTCAATCCTGTGTCACTTTGGTGGTTGGGGACAAATGAGGGATGAGCTTCAGTTTTATTTGGTACCTGCAATCAGGACATCTGTGCAGTCTAAAGAATTCAGGGGCCTCTTCTCACTGTGAGGATACTTTCTCGAGAAGGCTTTCTTTGCAGTAGAGTCAACTGACATCCTGATTATGAATTTTTAAATTTTTTATGTTATTTTTGTGTGTGTAAGGGTGTGCTATGGTGTGCTGCTAGAGGACAGAATTTATTTTCTCCTTCATGTGAGTCCTAGGGATCAAACTCAGGTCATTATATTTAGCAGCAAGTGTATTTGCCTCTAAACCATCCCACTATGTCCTATAGTATAATCTTTAATCCTTTCTTAGCTACTCAATAGCTATGATAATGGGAAAGTTCTCCAAGTTTTCTATAGTTTGGACCCCTCATCCATATAACAGGGAAGAAAAAAGAAAGACACAAATTTATAGACTAGTGTTAAACAAGAGAATTTGTGTAATTTCCCATATAGAACAGTACTCAATGGATTGTAGCTTAAAGAGACTGGGAAAGGAGAAATTTACATGTAAATAAAGAAAATATTTAATAAAAAAAAAGAACTGTACATCAGAAGATTTTTCAACAGTTTCACATTATCTCTATGTGTAGCTGTGTTTTGGAAACTCTCATCATATATTATAGTCACACATTAAAGTGTGGACACAATAAATCTATTCTATAGTACCTAAAAAAAAAAAAAGAACAGTCAACTACCAAGGCAGCCAATTTAGAATATGCCCTCCCTTCCTGCCCAGTGTTCTCATCTCTAATGTGGGAGGGTTGCCTTCAATCATGTGTGAGGTTCCCTTGACCTCCAGCAATGGGTGACTCTTGGGTCTTGTAAGGACTCACTGCAAAATCAAAATCGTGAAAGGCTGGAACAAGGACAGAGGAATTGCAGAAGGCAGAGCTGCATCTGCAGCGCCACCTAGCCTAATGTGTGCTGGCTCTCCACTTGTGCAGCTCCACCCCACAAGAGCATCTTCTTCTTTCTACTTTTTTTTTTTTTTAAGTATAATTACTGGAGCTTATGTTTCACAGTTAATGCTGTCAAGCCTTTTAAACTAATTGGTCTTTTATAGAAAATTTAACTGAAAATTAACACATTTTTTAATAACATTGCCTTAACTTTAATGGCACTCTGCCTTTAGTCTATAATTGCACTAAAATTGTCATTTTCCATGTCATATCTGCCATTTTTTTTATATTTGCTGGTTTTCATGGTGTGGATTTTTTATTTTTAGTATTTTTTCTTTCATGAGCAATGAGAACGTTTCAATTATTTTCTCCTGGATCTGCCTTGCCTGGTGTAGCAGCAAGGAGTATGTTCTTGGGTCCAGCACAAGATCCCGCTGTTTGCTGCTCAGACACAACACTGCCGCTAGCCCATCTGCCTTGGCTGTACCTGTGGATGTCTGTCTGCTTGTGAGCAGAAGAAATGGGGGCTCTTGGATGAAGTATAAGAGGTGCATCACGGGCAGTAAAGAGCTGGCGTCTCTAGAATGGCAGTAGTTTCTCCTAGGCTGACAGTTCAGCCTTCAACACAAGGCTCACCCAGGGTTTGGCCCCTCAGGAAGTTACAGTATAGATAGAAAGCAGGTGGGGTAGATCCATGGTTCAGAGGAACAATTCTCCAGTCTTACTAACATAAATCTAGTTATTTCTGATACTGAAAGACCAGTTCCTATGAGACATGACAACACCAAAACATCTCTTCTGCAGACTTCTGACTCATCTATCCAATAGCTCCTGGGTCTTATTTCAGTAAACAGTGGTTCTAGACCTGTCTAATACTGCAACCCTTTAATACAGTTCCTCATGTTTTAGGGACCGCTACCATAGAATTATTTCTATTACTACTTCCTAGCTGTAATTATGTTATGAATCATAATGTAAATATCTGGGTTTTCCAATTGTCATAGGCACCCCCTTTGATATAGTTGTTTGATCCCTGAAGGAGTCTCAACCCACAGGTTGAAAACTTCTGTTCTTAAGTATGTGTGCATGCATGTATTCAGGAGATAGAATGAGTAACCATGTATGGATATATATACATACATACATATATACATATACGTATATATGTATATAAATAACAAATCTACAGCTCTGTTGTCACATGTGCCTGCTTGTCGAAAGACGTTCATATTCCTTTGTACAAATAGTACAAAGACACAAGTAGTTGTTCCCATCATGCTTAATTAGAATTTGTTCTCAAGTGATTCCCAGACAATGGAAAAGATAAACAAGGGCTGGTGGTTATCAGATCCAGAAGCTTCAGGTCTACTTGACCCTGTGCCACACTGTCCCAGTTACTCCATGTGCTTAAAGTCTGTAGGTATTGTGATGGTGCTGATAGTTGGAGATTGTGGTTGGGTCTTACTTCTGCTCCTGCTTTTTGGAGGAAGCTCATTTTAACTCCTTCTAGCTATGGCTTTGGTAATTGACCAATCTGCAGTCTTTTTCATAAATGAAGGCTTCGATGAAATACAAAGAAATCACAAGTAACATTTTTGTCAAAGGGTCTGGATCTAATTGGGTGTGTTGAGCCAGAGCTCAACTGGAGTTGTTTTCATCCTAGACAACAGAGCAAAGTCTGGAATAATTTGGCTAGGATTTTGATTGATAACAGGAAAAGACACTGTCAGTGGGCCTGTCGATATGCCTTGTTCCAATATCGAAACCTGTTTCTCTCACACTGTGGTCTGAAAGATCAGACTGTGTTGTTGAAGTGTGTTACATAGTTCCAGGCCCTCAATAACTAATGCTGCTAAGAAGAAATGTGAAAAACAAGTACTAAGTTCCTGGAATGATTTTCTCTAGGCTAGAATGTAGGAACAATGCTGCTTACAGGCTATGACATCAGTATAGCACAAGCCACCATGTCATAGACACTTCAATTTGGTATCAAGAGAGACTGAGGATTGATGACCTTTAACAATAGTGATTAGTAATCAGTTCATTTCAACTTCTCACCTAAGTTTCTGAGAAGTGACTCCCTAGCGATGCTATTCAACGGTTCGTCTTATAACTTATATGCAGGTATGCCCTGATTCCACACTGTTATACGCGCCACCTCCAGGCTGTCAATCATGCGTCCCTTTGTGCGGAAGCTTCTTCAATCCCATCAGCTTCAGATTGTCCCTGGCTTCACAGGTGCTTGGCCTGCTCCTTTGTACAGCTTCACTAGTTCAGAATTCTCAGGAATTTATAAAAACACACCCTTTATAAATGATGTATCTGATCCTACCTGGAGCACGCTGACTATCTGCCTAGAAATACAAATGTTATAAATTTGAGTTTTAAAAAGCTCTTAACGGTATTTTCTCTTCTGAAAAACAAAAATCCCATAAATAGCGTACTTGTATTTCAGTAAGATCAGAGTTCTAAACTCTCTGAAATTAGGATCAGAGTTAAAGTGACATTTCTAAAGAGACAAGATCTGGCCTCCTACTGAGAGCCTGGGGCTTTACTGAACACAATCATGCAGTGTCTGTTGTTCTTTCCAACCTGCTCAAGAGTTTGTATAAACTGGGGCAATATTGGCAGCAGCTCTAAGGTCGGCCACAGTACCCCAGGAAAGCAGGAAGACCCTCTATAGGGCCCAATGACTCTAGTTACTGACTACAAGAGTCACCAATCAACCTTAACTCGGGTGATGTTATTTCATAATTATTTTTAAAACCATAATTCTAATATTTCACTAAGATATACTTATATTTGCACTATGTTCAGTAATATAGAATAAACTAAAGTCATCTCTGAAAGCCTCATGTCTTCATCTTTCCTCACACAGTAATCCTTCGGGGATCCATTTTAATGAATGAGTATAATAATGCATAATTAGCATATAAGTTGCTTAACACAAGAGAATGACCTTTTTGAGCAATGTGAGAATATGTATGGAAAAACACCCTCCAAGCTATGTTTGCAGTTTAACATGCTCAATAAAACTCTCTTCCATGGCTTCAGCAACAGTCGGTTTTTATTCGGGCCCACACCCCTATTTCCACAAACTGTATTTTACTATTGCAAAATGAAGAGCATTGTCTATCAGGTAAAGAAAGGTATATTGGGAAGACTATTGCAAAATGAAGAGCATTGTCTATCAGGTAAAGAAAGGTACTATTGGGAAGGACCCCCTCCCAGTACCTGCTGTGGCCTGTTCTGAACAGTTACCACTGTCTGCTGCAGTGAATGCTACTGCCACTGTGCTGGAATGTGCTTTCTTAATTGCTGCTTATTTGGAGGGGGTCACAGAAAGGGCGGCAAAAAGGCTTGACCACTTGATACACGTCAAGTTACTAAGGGAAACAACTGCTTTTGATGTCTCAGTCAACAACTCCTCTTTACCATCATTCTCTCTCTGCTCTCTAGCTTGGAAGAGCCCTGTGCCTGGTCCTCATCCAAGGTCTAGTCTTTTAGTGACAGGCAAGGACTTTGGTGTCACCCTTGGCACACTGTCCTTTCTGCTTTCTGTCCACCTTCAGGCGATTCCCAAATGTTCCCCTCTTACCAATGAATGCTCAGACCCACCCACCTGCCTGCATCACTATCAGAACTACCCTCCTTCCCGGTAGAAGAGATGCTCACATGGACACCCTCAATCTTGCCTGACCAAGACATCCCCACCTCACAAGAAAAGGCAAGTGCTTCAGACATGAACCTGACCACTCTTCAATATTTAGTGCAAAGACTCATGAACATAGTTTTCAATGTCTTCGCTGTCCTTTCCTCATTCTGTTTCAGTTTCCTTTGTCTTCCTTGAGAGGGTCTCACATCTTGGTATGAAGTATTTATTTCCTTAAGTGGTGTTTCTCTTATCCTCCAAACCAGGCCATTGCTTTCCATGTCTTCTTTGCATGTTGTGGAATTTATAATATTTACTTGTGTGACTGATAAATATTGGTATCCTTTCTCAACAGAAACATTCATGAACTTCTGTCCTTTTCCATGCACAGCTTAAGTTCCTGCCAGAATCTCCTACTTTGAAGACAGTCCATGGGTGTGTATCCCACCCCTTGAGCGGAGGGAAAGAAGATAGACAACTCACCGCGCTCATGAGTGAGTCCAGGACGCTGACGGCAAATGCTGTCCCACAAGCAAAGGGCTGTGTGAGGTACAGCTCTGTATCCGGGTCATCGTCATCGTCTTGGTCCAAAAACTGAACATTAGTATCATTCACTAGAAAAGGCATAAAATAAGAATTAGCTTTGAAGAGGGCTACACATGGGTTAGTGAAGCCAGAGAGAGTTAAGTGATTGAGTTAAAGACACTTAAGTTACTATAAAAGAAACAAGCATGGGGAAGCTGTTGATGGATCCTGGGGTTGGTGAGCACTGGGACTCAAATGGCCTGCTCCTACAGGATTCTTAACTTCTAAAACCTGGAGAGCAATGAGGTCAAGCAGGTTTGTTCCATGTCAACTGCTAAGGACTGGCAAATTGATAGTGTTGACCAGTCCATTGTTACAGTTTTAGAATCATGACCAAGAAACACCCTAGGGCATTTTTTGGCAGCCAAGTCCTCTGAGAGAGGGACATAGCCATGAGTAGCCATGCTGGGATGGTAAGGTTAGCCGCAAAGAAAGAAAACAACTTATTCAGAAAGAAAAGCAATGGATCAGAAGTGCAGCAAGGGCAAATAGCAAGCAGTTTACCCTCAGGTAGGACCTATAGATAGCCCCAAGGATTGACCTGTGTAGTGTCTGGTGTGCCTCTTCTCCAAACTCAGGCCCATGCTCAGTGGGTGCTACTCAACACCTGGGAATGGATCCTGGATGCCTCCTGCTGTTTTCTGACTCTCTCTGCAAATCTCCCCACACTCTGCTTCCCCTTCTAAACATCTCTGTCTCTTCTGTGTTCTAGAAGATGTGGCCAGGGTAAGATGTCTTCCTTCATTGTCATCTGAGGAGCCCCCAAGGACTCCTCCTGCATACACACCCATAGACGATGAGTTGTGCTTTAATTTATAAAATGGGTGATAAGTAAGATGTCTTTAACTTATAAAAAATTAAATGATAAGTGAACTTCTATTCCTATCTTGGCTTCATAAATGATCAATTTTGAATTGTAATAGGGGGAAGTGTGGGGAGTTGAGGAGAGGTACACTTGTGATTTCTGGAATAATTAAGGTAGTTTTAGGAAGAGAATAGATGAGGCTTCCTTTCTGTGTCTTTTTCTGAATCTATCTGCAGCTAATTTTCTTTCCTAGAGTTTATTGTTTTAATTTTTTAAAAGGACTTTCTTGACAACTTAAACCACCACCACCAACAACAATAACAACAAAAAACCTCTTTTGCTTATTGCATGAGTCACAATAAATGATAATGGGTTGAAAGGCTAGGCATGGAATTATTTTTAAATGACACCATCTTTTTTGTCACCCTGGAAAATGACTCTAGTGGAGGCAAATCTTTGCAGTGATTTTTCCAAATTTGATCACATTTAGGTCCCACTTGTATCAGCAGCAAGTGAATTGCAGGAGAGTGGGCAAAAGTCTCTAGTCTGGTTTTGTCACTAAGTTCTTTGACTAAGCATTTCATGATTCCCTCAGCCAAGTTGCTCTCACTGTAAAATGGGAAAGTTCTGCACTCTCTCAAGAAGTAGATCCGAGACTCCTCGGATACCAGATTAGATCCACGCTGTGCCCTGGATAAAGGGATGCTGGCATCTTGATTATCTAGCAATCCATGACATTATGGAAATGTCCAGCCTCTCCTGCTCCTCTCAGAATCACTAAAGGTTTACTTATAGACTCTCCAAATGGTTCTGTTCAATTGAATAATGATAAGCTCTAAGCTGTCTCCATATCTATTTCATATTCGACTAAAAGTATATGACCTGAACTGTAGCCTCACTTCATGTGGAAATGGTATAATACATTCTTATAATAAGTAGCTTGAGATTAGCCAATCACAAGTGGCTTTGTGTTCAAACTAAATTCGAATAAGACAAGCTCCACTGGTGGCCCACCCAGGCTGTCTCTCCATGTCTCATTTTCTTCTCTCATATTTCACTTCCTTTTTCTCTGGAGATGGATACACACACCCACACACACCCACACACCCACACACCCACACACCCACACACACACACACACACACACACCCACACACACACACACCCTGCTCTCATAGTAAAATAGGCCATGTGAAATAGGCCAAATATAAGGAACCATTTTGTTATGGGTCCCTGCCATACTCTAGAACTATAAATGAAGAAGATTAGGGTTTCTGAACCTGGCACTAGAGAGATGGCTCCATGACTAACAAAGAGCGCTTGCTGTTCTTGCAAAGAACTTGTGTAGGCTTCCTAGCATTCGCACAATAGCTCACCTGTAACTGTTGTTCCAAAGAATTCAACATACATTCCTGTCCTCTGCATACACACCAGACACATGTGATATGCAGGTAAACACTCACACATTTAAGAAGAAGAATAAATATAATATTTTTAAAAGATTTTAAAAACCTCTCCCTGTCTCTGTCTCTCTTTCTCCCCCTCTCTCTTCTTTACAGTGTCTCATATATCCCAGGTCTGTTTCAAACTTATTATATAGTGGAAGACTAGGGTGAACTTATGATATTTCCCCTTTGACCTTTGCAGTGTAGCAATTGTGGGTGTGGTACTGTGTGGGCAGTTTATAAAGTGCTAGGGATTGAACCCAGGGCTTTGTTAATGTTAGACAAGCATTCCATATCAACTAAACTAAGTCCCAGGTCTACAGCTGTATCTTCTGATATTCTAAAAGTATGTCATAATGATCACAGTATTTCTACTCTGGGAATCAGAAAAAGAGAGTACATGTATTACCATATGACTTTATTTGTTGACAGCAGCAGCTGATGGTGGTTGTACCATCATTTCAAGTGGAGCAGTGTCTCTTCCTTGTGTATAAGGAGATGGCTAAGAGGCAGCACTACTTTTGTGTGGCCCCAAGTAAAAGAAAAAACTATGGCTGTCCAGTGATCTAAGGATATAGGCTATTGGAAGAAAATGTCAAGGTGAGAATCACGTTTCAGTGAAAAGCTTACCTATTGCTCTGGGATCACCAGTCTTAGAAAAATAACAGCTCAAGTCACCCATGCCCATTTCCCAGAACAGCAACTACATAGGTCATAATGTGCACCATTCCCAATAAGCAATTACATAATGGACGACATTGCCCCACAATGCAGGTGATCAAATATAGCTGTGAAATAGCATGCTAAATGGCTTCAAACAAAGGGTTTTTTCTCATGGAAATGTCAGGAGCCTTTATCATGGAAATATTGGGATGGATGAGGACAGTCTTAAAATGTGTTTGGCCTGGGTTGCCTCTGTGTCTTTGTGTGTGTTCGTGTATGTATGGGTTCATGTGTGTATGCATGTGGAAAGTAGAGGTTAACATGAGTTGTCTTCCTCAGTCACTTTCTACATTATTTTCTGAGACAGGGGCTCTCAACTAAGTTTTGGGCTCACCAATTCAGCTAGATTACTTGGCCAGCAAGCCTCAGGGATCCTTCCATCTCTGTCTTCGAAGACTTTCGGAATGATAAGATATACCTTGCCAAGATCAGCTTGGATGTGGATGCTGGGGATCAGCACTCAGGGCCTCATAATTGTGCAGCAAGCAATTTACCCCATGCCCATCTCTCCTGCCCCACCTCTGTGTCCTTTAAGTGGCATATGACTGGGGCAATACAATGGAGCACGCATCCCAGGGCAGGTGAGAAAGGTTAAATATTTGCAGGGGTGAAGTGGGAGGAGGCTTGGTATGAGGAGTGTGGTGTGGTTCCTAGAGAAACTAGCCTTAAAAATAGGAAGAAGAAGTAGTCTGAACTCTTAAAACTTGGAGGGAAAAAAAAAATCTGGTGCGGAAGAGGGTTAGGAGACTCAATAACCAAATTACTGCCCTGTATCTGGAGTCTTAAGCTTTTTGCTTTTCCTTTTCCTGTAATCAAAAATCAGGATATTCTAATCAGTTAATAGCACACAGACTCTAAATGAAAAGAGAAATTCTTGGCATGGGTGCTTTCAAAAGCTGCTATAGGTATCTGTGTTGGAGATGGTCAGTGAATTTTCAAAACAGTTGTCTGGGGTACATGAGCTTCCTTGGTCTTTTATGGCCCTATGGTTCTAGGAAGAACGATGAAGAAACCCAGGCTTTTAGCTAACAACACTAAACATGAAAAAGACACCTTTCCTATTGTTGAAAACAGTGTGATACTCCCTGACCTGAGTGAATTTGTCCAGATAAATAGCTCTGTCTAACAACAACGCAGGGCTGCATGGTGGACAATTTATTCCTTGGTTTCTAGACACCTCACAAGCAAGATTACTGTGTTAAAAGCCTCCTCTCTTATTTTGAAATATATTTGAGGGCCAAGAAAATGGAGTGTTCATTTCATTTGTGAGTCCTGTGAAGGCAGGTGCTCCCCACCCCTCCTCTTGTGTCTCTGCCATGAAGCCCTTTGCTGTGTCTATTTAGAAGATCAATCTCCAGTTGTGAGACCTGCTGCTGATGGGTGCCCTTCGTGGGTTATTAACCAAGTCATGGGGAACCATGGAGGGGTCTGACAAATGCAGTCATGACCAGGGGCCTTTCTCTTTGAGATAAATCCACTGTGAGCCTCCTAGTGAGAGCTTTGGGCCAGCAGGGCGGGGGTCAGAGTATAGAGCTACCAGCCTGTTCTGCACCCTTCTTGGAATCTGGCTTAAGTAAGAAAAGATCCCCTGGGAACAGGCTGCTTTTTTATGGCTTCAGAAGCAGAACTTCTGAGAGAGGGCCTAGTAGGGGGGAAAAAAAGCAAATAAAATCAGAATAAAGAAAAATAAACAGCTGGAGGGAAGGCACTGTCTAGGATTTCTTATCTTAAAATTTTTATATTTCTCCTTTGACTTCCTCTGAGAGCTGTGAAGACATGTCAGTCAAACTGACAGCACCTTGGAAGAGGAAAGCCGGGAGGAGGCAGGGGAGAGCGGGCACGTGGGGGATTTAAAAGAAAGAGAGAGAGAAAAGCTTGGGCCACAGAAAATGAATTAGAGCAGAGATGCTTTGGCAGCTACTGCCAGGTCAGGTGGGTGTGATCAAAGGTTTACTGATGCTGTATGGGGAAAAAAATCATTAAGAAAGGCCAGAACAAGACAGTCGATTCCAACCAGAGCCACAAATAAAACACATTCAAAGCAGTGCCATGGGGTAGCCTTTCTGTTACAGCCAGCGAAATGGAAGGGGTGGTGGGGGGAGCCAATGAGAGTTGGAAACACCAAGATCAGAACAAAAGAAAATACTGATGTCAAGGAAGACAAGCACTTCTTACCCAACTCCGTTATCATTAGAATGTGCGTCCCACTGTTTTTTTCCTGATTGACTGATACCAAAGGCAACTTGCCCGGCTTAGCTAATTGGATACAGCATTTAAGGGTCCAGGGAAAGGGAGTGGAGGAAAGTACAGAAAAGAAGAAAAAAGTGAGGGAAAAACAGAGGCAGCATTCTCAAGCTAAGCTACCTGGACAATAGAGAGTATGTATTGTCTCAGGGGGAAGAGCCATTCAGTAGTTTTTTTGTTTTTGTTTTTTTAACTTCACACAGACTACCAGAGAATGGCATTGGCATGTCAGAAGTTGTATTCTATTGGCTACAGATTACAGCATTCAAATCCCGGAAATCCCCACCCCATTCATTTATTGAAAATGACCTTTGGTGAGAATCTCAACTGGGACAGGGTCAAGGTGGGGTTGCTACATAGCAGAGCAAATAGACATGTGACCCTGATCTCAAAGGGGATCCATTCTCAGGTGGGGTGGGCTTAGACCCAAGATTCTGAGTGGGGTTGCAACTGTAGGAGCCTTTGAAACAACACTCAGAAGAGGCGCCTTCAAGAAGAAGCCACCTGAAGAATTCATGCTTCTTTTCTTTCCCCTTCCCAAATGGATGCCCCAGTTTCAAAGCCATTCTCATGCTCCTTTGAAAACAGGAACTAGCAGGAAGGAAACTGTCTATTTGTCTTTTGAGAAAGATAGAACAGTTTTTCCTTCAAATAACCTGCTGTATCTCTACTCAAACCTTACCTTCACTATTCTACCCCAAGTCCCACAGCAACCTACGATGCCTAAAAAAGCTAAAGATCAGACCAAACTCCTTATATCCTCCATGGTCTCAAAGACAGAGCACCCACCCACTGAGCTACAGTGACCCCCCTACCGAGTTCCGTGATGATGGGAATGTTGACCCCGGTTGTGATGGACGGCTGCCGTAACATCCCATGCACTGGGCTATTGTCAGGTGATGATCTGTCCATTCCAGGAGGTGTGAATCCTAGTGGGGAGAAATTGAGGAGTAGAAAATGTGGAATTGATAAAAAGTATAGTATACATACAAAACCCTTGAAATGCAATGTACACGTTATTGACAGGTGACCAAGTAACACAGGATTAACTCAGCAAGTGTTTTTGTTGTTTGTTTTTTTAGGACTTTATAGAGAAACCATTTGAAGCAGTTCTTACTGTGATACCTTCCTAAAACTCCCGACCATATCAATGTTTATACTGCTTACCGTTTCCCCTCTCCTGTCAAATAGTTAGCACTGTGCCTAGTTGCCCTTAGGTAGGAAGGACTATCTGACATACAACGTGTTCTTGCTAATAAAAAGTGAACAAAGAAGCCCACATCATTTCTGGTATATGACTTTGTCTTGTCCTTCTCTTCCCAAACCACACCTAATATGGAGACGTGGGTCACTATGGAGACGTAGTCCAGACAGCTGCCCTGACTCATAAACCATTCAAAGTAAAAGAGAATGATGGACTGTTTTAAACCACGGAAATGTTTTATTGGTTGTTACGGAAGCCTATCTAAACTTATTCTGCCTATTCTCTAAAGCCAGCTGATTGCATGTCCTTCTGCTTAGTGAGGAAGTTCAGCCTGGAGGCTTTCAACAATTGTTCTTTGTTTTTAAAAAGAAATGCATAGAAAGACATCTCTTTTGATTCCCCCAGGACATTGTTTCATTGGCTTGCAGAACCTACACCCAGGACATCCATCTTTGAACTAGGTGTAAGTAACAAAAGCCACTTGTTAATACCATCTGAACTAAGTACTAGAACTATCCTTGAATTCTGAGGTAACTAACCCAGCGCTACTGAGAAATCATGCGATTTATGAAAAAAAGATTTAAGATTTGGGATGCCAGGCCTAGTAATGATGAGACTTCTCCAGCCAAGTGTTCTGTTAAGGATTCAGGCAAAGACACACAAAGACAGCAAAGTTCTCTGTATCATGCCTGCGTTGGTTAGAAAATCATTTTCCAACTAAAGCACACAGCAACTGCGGCTGTCAGCCTTGTGCTGCTGTTCATTTTGGTGTGATTTCTGTTTTTCATCTTATTTAATTAAAAAACGTTCTTAGAGAGATAAGATATGACCATGGTTAGTCTGGAACTCATTATGTATACCAGGCTCACCTTGAACTCACAAAGATCCACCCACTCCTGCCTCCTGTGCATTTGGATTAAAGGTGTGCAATACCATGTCTGACTCCTTAGTTTCTCATCTCGTTTTGGGCTTACCAATGGATGAGAGAATCAAAAGTACAAGGAGACTTGGCTTCATTTCCAAATCGGAGTTCCAAATTGATCAACGGACCACATTTTGCAGACAGTTACCATTTAGTAATTTGACAAAGGCTGGGCTGATGCTGCCTTTCATTTGGGGATGTCTAGTGCTCAGTAATTGTATATCCATTGGAAGGTTCATAAGCACAAAGTACCAGAGACATGTAAGAGACCTTCTCATTTCCTGTTCTCCTTTATATAAATATTCTACAAAGGGCTATACTTTCAAGAAGAACAAAAATATTACTTAGTTTCCAATCCCTGATTGCACCTAATTTTTTTTTTGTAATATTACTACTCCTCATACAGACCAACTCATGTTCAGTGAGTTAATGTTCATTCTTCCTCCTAAACTTTGGAATCTGTCTGTTTTTCAGCCAACCAGGAGCATGAATTTTAAATGGTAGCTGTTTCCTTCCCTTTGAACAGTGAAGGGGAAGAAATAAACTGTTCTCATCAGAAGTTGCATTCAAAAGCATGAAAAATTGCAAGTGACAGCTGTGCAGATTCAGTGGATGTGACGTTTTTTGAATTTCTTCAACTTGACAAGTAAACACCTTACATCGGTAATGCTATATGCATAATACATGGCCTGTATTTTGACAGCCATCATCAAATGCTGACTTGAGAAAATATGGGTGTGCTCCTCAAAGAGTAGAACTCATAAAGCAGGCAGAGATACAGGTCATACAGTATTAGGAAAGCTGTATTTTGTTGAGGTGCCTGTAATAAGCCAAAACATCCTTTTATTTTATCTTATTTAAAGATTCTGGTTTTTTGTTTTTGGTTTTTTTTTTTTTTTTTTTTTTCAGCTGTGGAAAGACTCCGTTCCTTTGCATGAAACCTTCATTTAGAAACGGAATACTTATTTTCCAAGGCCTCTTACACTTGGCTTACATTCCATTTCTTCTACACTCTCCAAGGCTGGTTCCATCAGTGTCTGCAATTTACAAAGTGTAATGAGTAGACAGATGCTCTTCCACTGAAGGTCTGTCATTTTCTTCACATGTGACCCCAAGAATAGGATATTAATGTTAGCAAGAGAGCTTCAGGCAGACCACACCTCCTCCTATTTTGCTACTTTTCATCCCTCACATTTTAAAGGGGTAGAACAAAATTTTAAAAGTATAGATTTTTTTTCCCTTTGTCTCATATAGCTGTACCAGTAATCAGACTTGATTGACATTGGTTTTCCCCCTTAGGGGCCCTAATATAGAAGACTATGATCTGAAATGCCAGGGTAATACAGACTTCCTAAATGAGCTTGAAGAGGAGAGAAATCCAGGTGATTGCACCTGAAGGAATGAGACAGGAGGATGACTTCCGGTGTGCTCATCAGGTCATGGTTGACCAAGAAGCAGGTCTTAACAATGTTTAGGCCTCCACCTTTTTGTCCTTGGGGTCCCTTTCCATCTTTACATAGAACAACACTGGTGTTCTGTATGTGCAAGCCTGGCCATGTGGTATATAGACCAGGAACCTTCAGCCAGAGACCAGAAAAACTAGGAAATGCTCCAGCATGGGAGACAGCCTTTTCTTTTGCCAAAAGAAAGTATTAAGAATATCGGTGTTAGCCCGGGCGGTGGTGGCGCACATCTTTAATCCCAGCACTTGGGAGGCAGAGGCAGGCGGATTTCTGAGTTCGAGGCCAGCCTGGTCTACAGAGTGAGTTCTAGGACAGCCAGGGCTATACAGAGAAACTCTGTCTCGAAAAACCTAAAAAAAAACAAAAAACAAAAAAAAAAAAGACTATCGGTGTTATAAGAAACCTCACTTTGAAAAGGTTCAAGCTGAATTTGTGGCTTGCCTAAGTTTTTGCTTAGGCTCTAATCCTATAATATGTTACACTATGCTCCATGGAGTTAGAAATCCTTTCCCCAGACTATCTCTTCTCCTTCCAAGGGAGTTCCCTGTTCTGAATCCCAGTGGTGGCTGTGACTGGCATGCATCTCTGTTATTCACTTACCAGCAAGCAACCACCACCTTAACTGGCACTCTCTCAGGCTGGACGTTCACATTTCATGGACAGTAGGAAGAGTATTAGGCCAGGGAATTTCCTGCTTAGGTGAGCTTCCAGCTTATGTACAACAGGCTTGACTTGTATAAATAAATAAATAAATAAATAAATAAATAAATAAATAAATAAATGGGACTAGTTAAGAAAATCGACTTGAAGCTGGAAGTTACAGGTGCAAATTCTCATATTTTCTTTCTCCAGGGCCTGTTGAGTTTTTAAAAATATTTTTACTGGGTTATTTTGTTATCTGGCTAGTCCAGTCCATACATGTAAGTTTTATTACTTTCCCTAGTACATTTCTTATCTCCTGATGCTTCTCCATCCCATTCTAGGATTCATGACTTTTGGTTTTATTTTGTGATCAATTTTGTCTAACCAGGGCCATCTGCATGACTCTTGGATTAGGACTGTCCGTTGGAGTTTAGTTGGGTTATCAGGGGTTACATGACTAAGGCTATGTTTCCTCTTCTCATTGGATCCACCAGAAGTGGGTAATTTAATATTGAGGTAGAGCCCCAAGCCCCTCCTCCATCCATGCCTGACTGTTGACTGGTCCATTCTTATATAGACTCAGCATAGGCATCTGCCCCCATTGTGAATCTGGGACTGCAATGGCCTTTTGCAGAATGTCATTTTGCAGAACTAACCAAGATGTTAGTGCTTGGCCTTTCTTATTTTCAGTCTCTCCCATTCTTTCTGTCCCCTCTTCCACAATGCCCCCTAAGCCTTAGAAAGCACCGTATATATAACTTGTGTGAGCCTTGTAGATATAAGTATGACGTATCCAGGATTCTCTCCAAGTCTCTAATTCGTCATCTAAAAACTAGAACTGTCCTTGCACAGGGAATCTGTAAGGCTAAAGTGAAATGTGCCACAGCTAGGATGAAACAAACACTCAGAGATGCTGTCCACCAAAGACTACATTACACGACGCACTCAACAAATACTGCTAGAGAGGTCCAGCTCCCGTCAAGACCCTTTCTGCTGGGGAAAGAACTGAAAACCGTTTGATAGATTTTCTAAAAAAGAATTTTTCACAAAGAAATTGTCTTAGAATATTAATGAGAAGCCAAGAATCACAGCAGACTTTGTTGTTGTTGTTGTTGTTGTTAGATATTTTCTTTATTTACATTTCAAATAATATCTCCTTTCCCGGCTTCCCCTCTGGGGAAAAAAAAAAAAAACCTGTTCCCTCCCCCCCACACTCCCTGCTCACCAACCCACCCTCTCCCACTTCCTGGCCCTGGCATTCTCCTAAACTGGGGCATAGAGCCTTCACAGGACCAAGGGCCTCTCCTCCCATTGATGACTGACTAGGCCATCTTCTACAGCAGATGTTTTAAATAGATCATTCCTGTAATAGTGATGATGGTGGTGGTGGTGGTGATGATGATGATGATAAGTAACAATAATAATAATAATAATAATAATAATAATAATAATACAGCTAGAAGCATCTCAGGAAGGAATTTAGACACTACGTACTCTGGGATTTTCTTCAGGTTTATAGGAAACTGGTGGCTAGTGTTCACACAGGAAAGGTTCTCAATTCCAAATAGCAACTGTAGACCCTTACTAGAACCTTCTCTTTTCTAGATCTGATTTCTAGTCCCCCTAAATAGCTGGAAGTCATTTGCTTCTTGGCACTCCTGAAACTGTTATCACCATTCTGTGTTTCTTTCTGGCATCTGTGTTCTGGCTAAATCATCCCTGCTGGATTAAGCTGAGCAGGGCCAGTTGCAGCTGACCTTCTCTGGATATTGGTTGTTTCATAGGCTGGACAAGTGAGACCTCTGGGAGAGGAGAGGAAGGGGAAGCATCAGCTAATGAGAAGTCCAGAGCATTGTACTTTAGTAAGGGTGGCTTGGAACAAAAGAATTTGACACAAGCACTTGGATGATTCCTGCTAAGAGCTAGGAGAAAAAACAGGAAAAAGTAACATCGACAATGTTTTCACTGATGAAAAAAAGTTTTTCCGCCCTCATCTAAGGTGCAGGGAACATTGTCAAGGAAGTGAGGGAAAGACTGCAAAACCCAGAGGGTCAGGGAGGTCGCTGTGAGATTGTGTCTCCTGGTAATGTCAGAAGTTATACCCATGAAATCTCACCAATATGTCTACCCAAGTGTGGACTGAACAGAGATGGCACCAAGGGACAAGCCAAAGCATATAGGGACAAGCCCATGAGGCCTCACTCCTATGTAAAGAACTATGGGCAACTAAAGAAAGCTAGGAACATGAGAAGTAGCTCTCCCCAGAGAAAAGTACACCAGGTGGTTTCCAGTGCCAATGGCCAGCCCTACAAACATACATTCAGGTATCATTATACCAATTGAACTATATATTTAGGAATATATGTATATGCGTATGTGTATGTGTATATGATGCATGTAATGCATGTGATGTGATGCATGTGACGTGATGCATGTGATGTATGTGATATGTATGTGTATGTGAATATGTATGTTAATATGTATACATACATATGCATACAATAACACTATTTTTTTGAAAGGCCACGAATTTGAAGGCAAGTGGAAGAAGTATATATACATGGGAGGGCTTGGCGGGTAGAAAGACAAGGGAGAAATGTTATAATTAAATTACAGTCTCTAAAACTTATAAAATTTCCCTTGAGTTAAAAAAGAAGTAGATGCATTGAACAAAAAACACTTCCTGTTTGGAGAAGTTTACCAACTGTATATTTAGCCTTTTAACTAATCCAAACCTGTGAGTCCTTCCACCAATAACAAGCAGCTTGTGCTGCAGATCCAATATGGAAGAGGTGACTGGGTGCTGGGGACAGATTTGGTTGGTGACACTCCCAGCTCTGTCTCCTACTCTGGGCCCACTCTTAGCTTTTGCTCTTAGGAAAACCTGGTCAGCTAAAGGCCCACTTTATTTCTATAGACTTCTGCCTGGTTGAAGTCTGTGGCCTTAAAAAAAAAAAAAGTTGAATCTTTTTTTTTTCCCCCCGAGACAAGATTTCTCTGTGTAGCCCTGGTTGTCTTAGAACTCACTCTGCAGCCTCCAACTCAGAAATCCGCCTGCCTCTGTCTCCCAAGTGCTAGGATTAAAAGTATGTGCAGCCACCACCGCCCAGCCTAGTTGAATCTTTCTTGAGAACTCTGTAACAAAGTATGTTTTTGATTAAAAGAGAAAGCCAACTAAATCAAAAAAAAAAAGAGAGAGAGAGAGAAAAGTTTCTGATTCCTGTTGTATTCATGCATGCTGGTTTCTGCTGCATCTAAGGGACCAGCTACCTAGGACACAGCCAAACTAGAAAACCAGAAAAAAGAACTGTGGGGCAATGCAGGCTGAATGTGCTAAAAAGGGGTGAAGGCTCAATGTCACACATTTATGGGGCTCAAAGCAAATGGAAGGATGCTGTAGAGCCAAACTGATTAAGGAAACTGAGATTGATGGAAAGAGACCAAGATAGCACTGCAGGGGAAGGAGAAATTATGTTCTCATAACCTAGGTCTCAAGACCTCCCTAAACAAACACTGTTTTATTGAAGAGAAAGCTTGAGCCTAACCATGACCTGTAGAGAGGGTAGGCAGTGTGCCCAAGGGCATCCCATGTCTCTAGCAGATCTCAGATCTGAACCACACTGAATTCCCAGGGCTCCTTTAAGCCAACTCTTGCTTCGTACTGTGCACCAGACTATGCCAAAGGCAATTTCATGGCCACCTCATGTATTCCTCCTCACAGCTGTAGTAGTTGAGAGACAGGTTAACACTATCACTTTTAGAAAGTACTGAGAAACATGGAGAAGTTGCTGGAGTTTCCTCAGTGGAAAGTGACAGATCTGGGAACCACAGCCAGAATGCTGGACTTAGGGGTCCAAGCATTAACAACTAATCCAACCATGTGCTCCATGCCCTAGCTGTGTAAGGATAACTCCCCCAGTCTTGTTCCATCTCCATCCTCTCTCCCAACCCCTGGCAGGCAAGTTTGAGAGACAAGTCAGCCTAACTTTTTTTTTAATTGTTTTCACTTTTAAACAATAGCACACAACAACTGGGAGCCATTGCAGTCAGACTTAACCTGTTTCAGTAGAGCAGCCTGCACAGCTCTGTGTGCATAATATATACTTTATTACAGTACTTTTCCATGGGGGTAGCAAAAGTACTTTCTAAATCTTCCCTAGTTAAATCCCCAAGTCTTCCCAGGGAGAGAGCGAGATGGAAATTCTTATCAATCACCTCCCCTAGAATAGATGGAGAAGTGAGGGTAAGTGCTTCCCACACCCCCATGGATTTAACATAAAGGAATTGGCTCAAAGGGTGAGCCAAATTATCTTTTATTGTGTGCATATAAATGATGGTTAGAAATCCATATGCTACGTTAAACTAGGGAAATAAATTAGGCCCAGTCATGGAGGTTTGCTGAGACAGGTATTCAATATGAAGTTGTAAAAGGAAAGATCACCGTTAAAAATGATCTATAAAGACATGTTAAAAATCAAGAGAAACATCTCATGTTACATCATCTAGGAGATGAATTAGATTTCCTGTTAATGCCAGCAAGGAAAAAAAAATCCCCAAACCAAATGTCAGACAAAGTGAGGATCAATAAAAATATTTTGATAAGTAAATGCAACAGTGCTATTTAACATATGATTGGCGGCTGCTGAAACATCAATTATCCAAATTTCCCATTGCTGCTTATGGGAAAATTATGCAGATTAGAACTTGATTAGGCTTATATCATGAGACTCAATTTAGACTTTTAATCTATTAAGCTCCAATAAATGAGGCATCTGAATAGCTCCCCTGAGCAACTACAGTAATAGCCACAGCAGTCATTTCTACAGTGTGTACGCCAACAAATTTATCAGCAGCCCAAGTAAAGAAAACTCCGTGCTGGAGAGGCACGGCTGCTTTCTAACTTGGACGGGCAAAAATAACCCATGCCTCTAGGGTTGGTTTGGGAAAGAGATTTTTAGGAAAAGCTACCAGAAAAATCGTATCAAAGAGAAGAAACTTACATTAACCTTGCAATAGACTAATATACTTTCTACAGGTTGGACTCTGTGGATTCTGATGCTGGAATCTGGTGTCAAGGATTTATGCAATTTTAAAAAGTTAAAAAGAGATAATTTCCGCAGGTAAGAAGTTCTAACATTGCCCAAAGGGGACTCCGACTGATCACTTTCTGATTTGCAGGCATACACATAATATACAATTATCTACGTGTATATGCACATGTGCATGTGTGTATGAATGTGCCTGTGTGCATGTGTGTATATGGATTGTGTGCCTCTGTGTTATTCATGTGTGTGGGGATGCATATTCCTTTGTGTGGGTCCCTGAGTGTGGCAGTCAGAGGTTGATGCTAGGTGCCTTCCTCTGTTGCTCTTCATATTAACTTATGAAGGCAGGGTCTCTCAAGGAATCTGGAGCAAACTGATTCAGCTAATTTGACTACTTCAGCTAGCCAGTTTGCCTGGATGATCCACACCCTTTGCTCTAAGCACTGTAATTACAGTTGGGCCACTTACTATGTGCAAGCTGGGAATCTGAACTCTAACCCTCATGTTTGGATGGCAAACAATTTACCCACAGAGCCAGCACCCCAGGCCTTCAGTGCCTTTACCATCTTCTACCAGAGGTTCTTAGGGAAGATAGAGTGACCTTAAGTTGAAGAGCATAGGCCTTTGATGATGAGATCAGAATACCAAGGGACCCTCTTATTGGTCTTATAAACTCAGAGATCTGGTTGATTGCTATTTTTATACTATCCAGAGGGAGGACAAATTTGCCCACCTCGATATCTCCATACTATGAACTGATATAGAGAGGGATCCTCCTATGAGAAAGGAGCTGAAGAGAGCAGATACCCAACAGGTACCCACGGACTCTCTTAGGTTGGCCAATCACTAGGTTTGTAATCTTGGACCCAATACTGTCTCTGCCCTGAGTCTCATGTTCTGTGTCTAAAGTGGTTAATTAGAGAACCCCAAGAAATCTTTTATCTCTAGTATAGAATGGTGGAGAGTCACTGCTGGGTAATGTGATGACTTAGGTCTCACAAAACCGTCTCTACCACCACACATACTCATACGTGTGCACACACAGACGCATGAAAAAGACACATGCAGGTACACACACACACACACACACACACACACACACACACACACACACACCGAGTAAACAGCAGAGGACTATAAACTGGGGCTACAATATTCACTAGCATTCAGTAGTCTACCGTGGGGTGAATGAGACAAGGAAAATTAATCAGGTGGTGAAAA